>VDFB02321191.1:0-21439 GCA_007258455.2 Sequoia sempervirens
TGGTGTTGTAAGTGATGCAATATGGTGTGTCCCTCAGACTTCCTTATGTAGCATGACATTTGGGTTCATGACATGGTTTAACCAAATCATGTAGATATTGCATAAATATAGTGGTTACATTAGGAATTAATAGGTCAATAATTTGGTGCAACAACAACCACCAATGTAACAGTTGATATCAGAGTTGAGGTCATAGGTTCGAACCCCTCGCTTGCATTGTGGGGATAGGGGGATTGTTGCAAGATAGTTTGTCCCTTTTTTTCCTTGTGCAATGTGGTTCTTGGGTTTGTGACATGGTTTAACTAACTCCTAAGGATATTTTATAAATATGGTGGTTGTATCAGGCATTAGTAGGTTGATCTTTTGGTGCAACGACAACCACCAATGTAACAATAAGGTGTACCTTTTGAACTATAGATTTTTGGCACCTTAGATCTTTCTAGCACTTCTAGGGTTTTTCGCTGAAAAGGAAAAAGTAGGGCCAAAATTCTAGGTAGGCTCACTCAAATTATGCAATGTATGATGTTATTATACCTAAATGAGATGATCTATATGCAATAAAGTAATGAAATTGATTGATTAAACATGTAAAACTAGTGAAATATGAAATATTTGAAAACATATTATATAATGCAAAATCACCTAGAAATGAATGCAAAACTAAATAGAATTGAATCAAACTAAAAGTGTGCACCTAGAATATGGATGAAGACTAGAAATAGCTTCTAAAATGCTAATAATCCTAATTGTTAGGCCTGTTGGGACTCATTCACCATTCTAGGAGAATTAGTCCTAGTTCTACAAAACTAAGCCATAACCCATTTCTGACAAAAGGGCACTTAAAAATCCAAAAAACTCTAAATTGATCCTAGAGTGGGACTCATTTTCCACTCATGGCGAATGAATCCACTTTTGAATTTTAGAATTTTCAAAAGTGGAATATGAAGCTTCCAATCTACACTTTGAATTCATATAGGCATCTGCTTTTGAAACTCTAATTTACAAGTCTGAAAATGAGTTTTTGTTGACATTTTGAATTGTTGAATGAGGAGAAGAATTTAAAAACCTTGCAAATTGATCTTCAATGATTTCCAAGCTGGGTCCTAAAATATACCGAAAAGGATGAGAGATGTTGAATGTTGGGGCATGGGGGGTTTTACCTTCAATTGAGAATTACTTTTGGAAATTAAGCCAGAAATGATGAAAAGAATGGGAGTGACAATGCAATAGTAGAGTTGATTACACCTTTCCATGATGTTTAATCTTGAAATTTTATAGCAAAACATGAAGGATCTGCCCTTGAATGTCTAGAAATTGATATCTTGGTGGCTTAAAATGATGAAACCCTAAGTTACTTGACTTGAGATAGAAGATTGGTGGATGAATAAATCATAAGAGATGTGAATTAGGGTTAAAATACTTATATTTATAAGCATTTTACCTATTTTACCCATTAATACTCATGTAGGCTAACGAAGCAATAATGGCTAAAAGGAACAGCGCCCCCCCTCAAAGGTTAAATTTGGGCCAAATGGGACTCATTCACCACACATGGAAAATGGGTCCCACCTAGATGGGACTGATTCACCATGCATGGTGAATGAGTCTCACAAGGGATAATCTAATAGCTAAGATCCTAGGAGATAAAGAAATAAGGTTTAAATTGAAACTTTGTTGGGTATTTTATCAATTTAAGCCTCAAGATGCACAATATGAGTTAATAGGCACCTATTAGTGATGATTTAAAGGTCAATTAGGGCTTAGGACACAAATTTCAATGTTAAAGTGTGATTAAATACACTTTACAACATTAAAATGAGGTCCACATAGCCTAGGAAGGCACAAGAACCAATGTGAATGTGTTGGACACATTACAACACTAGTTTATCATTAAGTTTATTTTACAAGCCTTCTAGATTGATGTGATGATGTTGTAAGACACATTTTATAATGTTGAATTAGGAAGAAATAGGTTCATTAAGTCTAGAAAAGCGTGAAAGTCCTTTGCAAGACTTTACAACACCCTTACAAGACATCATTAAAAGAATGTTATTCAATTTGCAAGGGTCCAAGACCTAGTGTGGATGCATAAAATACCTCACAAAACCTAAATCAAGGCCTCATTAAGTCTAATTTATCATGAATTAATCCCATTTCAAGCAAACGGTACTTTTTTCTACAACACACCTTTACACTTTCACATTAATATAGGGATTTATTAATTGATTGAGTTTAATTTTCATTAATTGGCCCCTTTAATTCAAATCCAAACCTAATTAAATATAATTTTCAAGGGATAAAACTTGAGATTCATAAATTTCATTTCCTTAACTTTTGAAGATGTGCACCCTATGTAAGTGACTTAGGACCCATTTTCCATAGGGTGAATGGGTCATCACTTAGACCTAGGATCCTAATTTAGCATAATGTTTAACACTAAGAAATGTGTGTCCTAGGTAAGTGGCCTAGGACCCATTCACCCTATGGTGAATGGGTCCTCACTTAGACCTAGAACCTCCCTTTTAAATATGTTTTTTGTAGCATTTTAATGATTTCAAATCCACAATTCAATGTTAGCTTGTGATATTTGAATTTTAGGAATTAATATTAAGATATGTATAAATACAAAGTTATTTCACTTAGTTTCACCTAAGAATTTCAAGAGAGCGTCCCAAGATTTCACAAGAACATTTATAGAGCATTCAAGAGAATTTTCAAGGCATTCAAGGGTAGAATTATTGAAGTTTATTGCAGCAATCAAGATTGATTTCATCATGTCAAATTCATATTGCCTCATGCATTTTATTTGAGCTAATATGGTGATGCAGTGTTCAATATCTATTCAAGCATATCAAAGACATTTCTTAAATACAAATTTCATGATCAAGATCTACATTCATTGAGGCTAGTTCATACTAGTTTGCACATTTTTTATCCAAGGTTTCAGATAAGGATTCATTTTTTCATTCCATCATGTTTCATTGTTTCTTTCCTTCATGCTTCATTGTGTTCATTATAATGTTTAATTAACAAAATAAGTTTTGACCAAGGAAACCCCCCATTCACCTAAAAAAACAACATTTTTCTCTCTTTGATGTATGATTGTAGATTTTAGGTTGAAGATCCTTTGAAGATAAAAATTGAAGAAAGCTTCAAAGTTGTCAAAGTTCTAAGAATTTTTTTCAAATCATGAAATCTCCTGTATAAAATTTATTTTTGGTTGTTTGATGGTGAACACCTAGAATTTTGGAATGTAGACCTAGCAGAAGAGAACGTGAAAATCATTTTTTAGGAACCCTAGCCAAGACCCATTCACGATAGGGAAAATGATTCCTTAGTTAGCTTTATGAGATGACTTTTGGTGAAAGGTGCACATTTTTTTGCCTTGTCCAAATCTTCCTTTTGATTACTATTTTTGTTAGTTTTGATTACTATTCTTGATTTTCATATTATAGCATACATTTTGAATAAAATTAGAAAAATAGGTCATTGTGGGTGAATTAATTATTCACCCACCAGTCCACTTTTCAACATTTGATTTTGGTGAACTCAAGTTTGATCATTACATTTTCTGATTTTGGAGTCCTATTGCATCCTAGATTTAGATCTTGCATTAATTTTCATCTCTTTGTATTGAATTTAGTCTCATTGAGGGTATCTAATTTTCATTCAACCTAAAATTTCATTTGAGGGTTTTAGGATTGCATACTTGCATTCTTTAAAATTGGAAAATTAAAAAAAAATCAGTCATCTTGCATAGTATTGCATCATATTAACTTGCATTTGAAAATTCAAATAAAATTCCATATCAAACTAGGTCTTGTAGGTTGTCACTTTTTCATATTTTGCACTTACATTCAACATTGAGTTCATAGAAAATTAAAATTGAAACTTGTTGTATCAGACCAAAATTTGGAAACCACTAAAAATATCATAGAAATCTCTAAAAATTTGTTTCAAAACCCTCACCTAGGACCCATTCACCTTAGGGAGAATGAGTCCCTAATCAAGGTCACATTTTGATTTTCTAGGCATAAAAATATTCATTTTTATACTTTTTTTGTTGCTTTGATATTTTTGTTACTATTTTTAGAATTTTTGCTTCATCAATTTGATCATATTAAGATTAATTTGATACATTTAGTGCATTGTGTGATTTTGAAATTTTATTTACAAGAATTCACTTTTATAATTTTGCATAGTATAATAAAAAAATTACCTTTTTCAAGTCTAAAAATCTGGAAATGGATAAGTGTTTTAGCAATGTTTGGAAGTCTTTGTTCTCCTTGGTTGATTTTTCAAGTTGTTTTTTTGGCAATGATCCTAATGCAATTAAACCTAATCATGCTCAACTGACTCCTAATGAGTTTCCTCATGAAGTTGAAATCATTGGAGAAGATGATGATAGCATGAATAATTTCATAAATGATTGCCTTAAAAATCTTGAGAATAATGCATCCTTTTATCCTTCCATGAAACAACCAACACAACTTGATAATTTTTTTTTTTTACATCCTAAAATTTAGTTACAAAATAATCCTAAACTTCCAACAATGAGTGAACCTAGCTCCTCTAATCAAGTGCATACCTATCCATCTTATATTAACAAAGTGACCAACACTTGCATTAATCTAGAAGAAAATTATGGCCAATGCTTTAATATTTTAATTAAACAAGGATTTGACATAACTAATGAGCATGAAATTCACAAAATTTTAAAAAAAATTCCTATTGAAGAAACCAAAGAATTAGGATATCAAGATCCTCCTGACGTAAATTTCCTCCTTCATAAGGAACAACCAATGCCTCATAAGGATGATAATGGAATCTTAGGTCCTCCTCATCAATATCTACCTCAAAAAATTGGTGATTCAAGCAAGAAGCCCAAACCTTACAAATTCAAAATAATCCCATTTCTACATACTAAAACAAAAATTGAATGAAAGATGGAACACCTCCTTAACTAAGGTTGGATTAAATTGTCACCTTGTAATAGAAGCACAATACCCAAGCAAAACATGAATTACCGCTCATATCATAGAACTCTTGGGAACATTACTAATGAGTATCATGCATTGAAATTGATATTGAGTGACCTATATTCTAATGGTGATGGTTCCTATGATGACATAGTTGCTGGTGCAGGAGCACCCAAATCATGTAATGCCTTCAAAAGGCTAATTTGTACAATTTGTATGATCAAGTCAAAATGATGTGTTCAAATAATGTAATTCCTAATTTGAATGTATTCAAGTCATGAAATAAGTCACTAGGTGGTCAAAGTGGGAAAAATGCAAAACTTGTCTATATTGTAATGTTGTCAAAAGTTGTTACATTGACAAAACATAAGAAAATAAGGAAAATCAAGATTTAAAAGGTAGTTTACAACAATTGGGAAGTTGAGGAGACAGTTACTAAGAGGGAAAAGCTATAAAAAGAGCCTTGAAATGTGTGGAAAGAATCAGTTTTGTATTCTTGTAACCAAAATTTGAAATAAAGCCCCTGTTTTATGAACTTGCAACATTCTTTTAATTTATTTCTATCTTTGTATTGATAGTTTAGGAACATCAATAGCTAATTCTTGTGTGATCTCATTTTAGAAGGAGTTATCTTTCATTCTAAATAGTTGGAAGGTTAAATTTTTAAGAAACAAAGGAACTAGAAGCAATTTCATGTGTCCTGGGTAGTAAATTATTCATAGAGGTTTTGAGAGTCCTCTAAGTAACAAAACCTCCATCCCATCAATGTAGGAATAATAGGTCAATGGGATGGGTTCAATTAGGTGTTATTTAATGTGTTTTGAGTTTTTTTGTGTTGACAGGAAAATGGAAGGAAAAGGTGGAAGAACATGATTACTATTTCAAGACAAAATCTAAGTTTTTTCCTGTGAAAATGAAGTGTGCAAATAACGTATTGAAGGATCGACACATGCATGACCTTGGAGACACTTTCAAATTTTTGGGTAGACACATTGAATCATGTTTCAATGATTGGATGGAGTGCTTGAGGTTTGTATGGATGATATTCATGAAACCCTCATTGTTTTTGTGCTTTTTCACCCTATAAACAAGGGTTTAATGGATCAAAATGTTTTAAGGTTTTAAATCCTTAAAAGTGGTGCAATATTGAGTTTTAAGACAATATTAAAGGTTTTTTGTGGTTTTTTGTAATTTTGAGTTGAATAGAGGGTGGATGCTTTGCAAAAAGGGCCTAATTTGGTATCCTTTTCAACACATAGTTTGGATATCTGATGGTTTCTTTAAAGCAGATCATCAAAATTTTATGTTTTGTTAATGTGGATAGTAAAGGGTCTCTAAATTTTTCTTTGGATCTTGGAGTTTGAATTTGGGTTGAAGGGTTTACCCAATTTTGTGCATGGAGTCCTAATTGTGCTTTGTGAATTCACAAGAAGTGGAACCCTAATGTAACAATGATAATTGTGTTTAGTTTTGTGATGAAACTTGCTTGCATAGTGGTATTAGAATTGTAACAAATGCTTGGGAAAATTGAGAAGGAAAAGTTTGATAGTGTGGATATTTTGGACTTATGAGTTCAATATGCTTTAGAGGTGTTTCTATGCTAAAACTTGATAATCTAACAAATCAATGATATATGAGTCTGTTCTTGGCTAGTTTTTATTAAAATGATGATGTTTTCAATGATTAAGAAGTTTCGTAATGGAAGAGGTACGTGCTTGGCTTCCTTGGAGGGAAATATATGCTAATGGGTATGATGAATGAATGGACTATTTTTAAAGGTTCTAAATTTAGATTTTGTTTGATTTTGATCAATAAGATACTAATTGTGATTTGGAATAAATTTTTGATGAAGAGGAATATTGGTTTGTTGTTTTGAAGTCTTGTAGAATTGAAGAATCAAAAGAAGTTGTATTAGTTTTGAGGAAAAAGAAAAAGAAATAATAATTTGATCTTCTCCTAATTTGATTAGGATTGAAATTTCCTGATGAAATGAGGTTCTTGATGGTTTTGTTATGATGCTCTACATCAAATTGGTATCAGAGCCTGAAGATTCTATGGGAAAGTTGTTTGTTATTACGTTATTGTTGATAGAAGGTTGAGATTGTTGGTTGGTTGCAAGTGCTTATCCATCTAAGATGCATTGAGAAAGTCCAAGAGACTAGGGAGAGTAAGCAGAGACACCTAGGTGAGGCAAGCTGACTTGTGTTGTAGTTAGAACTTGATGGATTCCTATCTAAAGAAGAACTAAAGAGTTGCAGCCCTGATGAAGGATACTCCACTTATGGGAGTAGTTGAGAGGATGAAGAGAAGATGAATGGTGATTGAGAAGATCAATAAAAGTGTGCAAGGATAGTCCTATGTCCTTGGTCAAGTAAAGAGTTGGTGAAAATATGAAAAGGATAGTCTTGTGTCCTTTTGAAAGAGGAAATAGTTTGTGAACCTGATGATGAAGAATGAGAAAGGAAAAAAGGAAGAGAGAAGATAGAGATGAAGAAAAGAAAGATGACAAGAGAAAGCAAAGAGAAGAGTGAAGACAAGAGATGAATACAAGGTAAAGACAAATGAATACTCAAGAAGAGAGTCAAGAAGATGAAGAGTGAAAAAAGGTAAAAAAAATAAAATTTGAGGGTACAAGTGAAGATGATGTAGCATATTTCCAAGGGACTTGGAAAGGTTCAGTTGGTTGGTTTTATGGTGGAAGAGCACCCAGATCATGTAATGCCTTCAAAAGGATAATTTTTCCAATTTGTATGATCAAGTAAAAATGTTGTGTTCAAATCATGTAATTCCTAATTTGAATGTATTCAAGTCATGAAATAAGTCACTAGGTGGTCAAAGTGAGAAAAATGCAAAACTTTTCTTTATTGTAATGTTGTCAAAAGTTGTTACATTAACAAAACACAAGGAAATAAGGAAAATCAAGAGTTAAAAGGTAGTTTACATCAATGGGGAAGTTTAGGAGACAATTAATAAGAGAGGAAAGCTATAAAAAGAGCCTTGAAAGGCATGGAAAGAATAATTTTTTATTCTTATAACCAAAATTTAAAATAAAGCCCCTATTTTTTTTAACTTGCAACATTCTTTTCATTATTTCTATCTTTGTATTGATAGTTTAGGAACATCAATAGCTAATTCTTGTGTGATTTCATTTTAGAAGGAGCTATCTTTCATTCTAAATAGTTGGAGGATTAATTTTTTAAGAAACAAAGGAACTAGAAGCAATTTCATGTGTCCCAGGCAGTAAACTATTCACAGAGGTTTTGAGAGTCCTCTAAGGAATAAAACCTCCATCCCATCTATGTAGGAATAATAGGTCGATGGTATGGGTTAAATTAGGTGTTATTTTATGTTTTTTTATTTTTGTGTGTTGACAAGACAGTGGAAGGACAAGGTGCAAGAACATGATGACTGTTTTAAGACAAAATTTGAGTTTTTTTCCCTTGAAAATGAAGTGTGCCAGTAGGGTGTTGAAGGATATGCATTTCCATGACCTTGGAGATAGTTTCAAATACTTGTGTAGACACATTAAAGCATGTTTCAATGATTGGTTGGAGTGCTTGAGGTTTGTAAGGGTGATATTCATGACACCCTTATTGTTTTTGTGCTTTTTCACCCTCTAAACAAGGGTTTAATGGATCAGAACGTTTTAAGGCTTTCAATCCTTAAAAGTGGTAAATATTGAGTTTTAAGACATTCCTAAAGTTTTTTTGTGTTTGTTTTGTAATTTAGAGTTGAATAGAGGGTGGATGCTTTGCAAAAAAGGCCTAATTTAGTAGCCTTTTCACCACACAGTTTGCATATCTGATGGTTTCTTTAAAGCGGGTCATTAAAAGTTTATGTTTTTTTGATGTGGACAGTAAAGGGTCTCTAAATGTGTCTTTGCATCTTGGAGTTTGAATTTGGGTTGAGGGATTTACTAGATTTGGGGTATGGAGTCCTAATTGTCTTTGAATTCACAAGAAGTGGAACCCTAATTTATCAATGATAATTGTGTTTAGTTTTTTGATGAAACTTGCTTGCACAATGGTATTATAATAGTAAAAAATGCTTGGGAAAAGTGAGAAGGAAAATTTTGATAGTGTGGAGATTTTGGACTTATGAGTTCAATGTGCTTTGGAGATGTTTGTATGCTAAAACTTGATAATATGACAGAACAGTGACATAGGAGTTTGTTCTTGGCTTGTTTTTATTAAAATGATGATGTTTTCAATGATTAAGAATTTTGGTAACGGTAGAAGTACATGGTTGGCTTCCTTGGAGGTAAATAGATGCTAATGGGTATGATGAATGAATGGACTACTTTTAAAGGTTATGAATTTGGATTTTTCTTGATTTTGATCAATAGGATACAAATTGTGATTTGGAATAAATTTTTTTTGAAGAGGAATACTGACTTGTTGTCTTGAAGTCTTGTAGAATTGAAGGATATAAAGAAGTATGAGTTTTGAGGAAAAATAAAATGAATTAAGAATTTAATCTTCTCCTAATTTGATTGGGATTGAAATTCCCTAATGAAATGAGATTGTTGATGGTTTTTTTATGATGCTTTGCATTAGTTTCATAATAATCCCTTTGCTCCTTTCCATGTAATAGTTTTAGGGTCATAGCATCGTCACTATTGCATGTTACATATTGATTAAAAATAATTCTCTTTACTATAAGGAGCTCATTCTTATCACTTATCTCAACCCATCCTTATCTCACACCTTTTGAGGGCAAGGGGTTATATATCCTTGTCCTAGATTTGGCACTTTTCATTGTCCCTTTGGTTAGTTGTCCTCCTTCTACATATACTTAACAAGATTGGGATCAAAATGACATATTATAGGTTGACTCGCATGTGCCTTACTAGTCTTTTTCTTTGTTTCCCTTTTCATGTTTCTTTACATGATTACATGTGTATAATGTGGTACCCCATAATGTTTTATTTGATGTATCTAATGTAGAGGAATGACTCAAACAAGACTAAATTGACACATTTCAAATAGGGTTTCAATACAAATGATGCAAAAGTGATACTTTGTTCATCTTTGGTAACTTTCCCACAAGCCTAATGACAAACCACCAAGGAAAAAAAAATGGGACAGCATGTAACATGTGGAACTTGGTTTTTCAAGACTTTCTTCAATGCATTCTAGGGGTTTCCAAACATACATGACCCAACCAAGTGATTAGCACAATGATTCTTGCAAACAAAGACTTGCTACCACTATGTGCTTCCTATGCAATGAAATTAAACAAGAAGGAATTTGCTTGTCTCATGAATTATGTGTTTTTGTATACCCTTCAAAACATGCCAAAATGATTATCCATCCTACTAATAAAAAATAGTGCATAGATTTATCAAAACAACATTAACCTAAGGTTTTAGGATTGCTTTCTTGCAAAATGAGACGCACACTCAACTATTTCACCTTGTATCCCATCAAATATTGACCTATGACTTGAAAATATGAAAGAAGACATGAAAGAAAACTCGGATGCAATCTTATAGAATTTTCCATTGTGCCAATAAGGAGAAATGGATTTTTTCCTCAAAACTAGAAATCCTAACCAATGTTTGGACTATTTTCACCAAAAATACCATATCTTTTGCAAAATACAATGAAATTTGATCAAACAAAAAGAATCAGAAAGCTAAGACCCTCCTCTAACTCCCTTTTTCACCAAAAATGTTGTACTAGATTGTACCATGCTATACAACATTGTTCTCAAACTGCAACTTTTTAGAAAAATTAACTTTGCAAACATGCCCTTGATGAAATTGTCATATCTCACTCATAGCATAATGAAATTAATTCAAACAAAAAGAATTATAATATTAAAGCACATATTCAACCTTTACAATTGATTTATGTCTATACTATACCATCAAGTTAAAGGTTGTCTCAAACAAAAAATGAAACAAAAAACATGGAAAAATCATGTATTCTCATTCCAAAATTTTCTCCAATCCGTGGGATTGATCATACAAGGTATATTTATCATTTACCAATCATTTCAAACTAAAAAAACTGACCAACAACATTTTGTTAACTCTAATGACATCATTTGTAACTTTTGACAACATTTTGACAATTATTAGCAACTTTTGCAACATTTTACAATATGACTCTAAAAAATCATAGAACATCCTAAATGATTCCAAATGATCTTATATGGTCTCAAATTACCTTATTGAATCCAACCAACAAAAAAAAAAAATTATCTATAATGACAACATTTTCCTCAAAAGTGTGCATTAGGATGCCCTTACATCATACTCCCCAAAGAGAAAAAAATTTGTTCTCCTGCTCAAATGTTTCTTCCACTTTTTCCAATCATAAATAAAAGTTGAAAAATTATTGATTCCACCCATGCCTTATTCAATTCCAAGATTCAAAATTTGGATTTTCTTCCCCCATGCTTCTGTTGCTTCTTTATAGTTTGCTACAAAATATCATTTATTATCTTTTTCTTTTGAATCCATTTGTTTGCTTCTTGTTCAATCATTTATATTTACTCACTCAATATATCATTCCATTAGTTCATTTCTTCAACCACTTTGTCTACTGCACCTATAAACACATACTCACAAATACTGTTAGAAATAAAATTTTGCATCTCAATGGACTCATTTCCTTCATATTTTTCCTCTTCCTTGTATGGATTTGGCTCTTCCATCATCTTGATTATTTTTTTAATCTTTCTTCTCAATTTCTATCTCTTTCTTCTTTGCACAATTTCCTTTATTGGCCACTTCACCTTCTTTCTCACTAGCCAATGCCAAACATTTTCTTGATATGCTTCCTCAAAAAAATATTGTAATACAAGCTTAATATTTTCAAACTTTTCCATTGTTCTATCAAACTCTATAACTTGTCTTATACAATTGGCTTTCATCTTTTCCTCCTTTTCTTCTTGTCTTCTTGATACCTCACCTAGGTTTTCTTTCGTTTTCCTCACTACCTAGTCTTTTGACATCTAGGTTCGATACTTCAAGCTGTCAAAAATAATAGAAAAACTTCCAAAAACTTCCATTTTCTAGATCTTTGGGAACTCTTATACCTAATTATGGAGAGGAAGGACTCAAACAAGACTAACTTGACACATTTCAAATAGGGTTTCAATACAAATGATGAAAAAGTGCTACTTTGTTCATCTTTGGTAACTTTCTTAGAAGTCTAATGCAACACCACCAAGGAAAACAACAATGGGAAAACATGTAACATGTGAAAATTGGTTTTTCTAGACTTTCTTTAGTGCATTATAGGGGTTTCAAAACATACATGACCGAACCAAGTGATTAGCACAATGATTCTTGCAAACAAAGACTTGCTTCCACTAGGTGCATCCTATGCAATGACATTAAGAAAGAAGGAATTTTCTTGTCTCATGAATTATTGGTTTTTTTAGACCCTTTACAACATGTAAAAATTATTATCCATCCTACCAATAACAATAGTGCATCGATTTATCAAAACAACATTGAACCTAGGATCTTAGGACTATTTTCTTGCAAAATGAGACACAGTCAACTATTTCACCTTGTAGACCATAAAATCTTGACCTAGGGATTTTAAATATGAAAGAATACATGAAAATAAAATGTCCTACAAGTTTATAGAATTTTCCATCATTTCAATCAGGAGAATTGGATTTTTCTCTCAAAACTAGAAACCCTAGTTAGGGTTTGGACCATTTTCTTGAAAAGTGCCATATCTTTCACACAATAAAATGGATTTTGATAAAAAAAAAGAATCAAAAAGCTAATAACCTCCTATAACTTCCTAATTCACTAGAAATTCCATACTAGGTTGTATCAAGTCATTCAACGTGTTTCTTAGACTAACACTTTTTTCAAAAAAAAATTTTACAGACCTGCCCCTAATGAAATTTCCATATCTCACTCAAAACATAATTACATTGATTGAAAAAATAATAATTATGATCTTAAAACACATTATTTCTTTCCAATTGATTTCATGTCTGCACTATACCATACAAATTTGTACCATCAAGTTAAATGTTGTCTCACACAAAAATGCAAGCAAAAACATGGCAAAATCAATTATTCTCATTCCAAATTTTTCTCCAACCCTTGGTATTGATCATACAAGGAATATTTATTATTTCCAAATCATTTCCAATTTGGAAATAGAACAACCTTTTGTTAACTCTAATGACATCATTTGCAACTTTTGACAACTTTTAGCAACTTTTGCAATGTTTTACAATATGACTCCAAAACATCATAAAACATCCTAAATGACTCCAAATGGTCTCAAATGACATTATTGACTCCAACAACACCAAAAACCATAGTTTATCAATAATGACAAAATTTTCCTCAAAAGGGTCTATTAGGACGCCCCTGCATTATTATTTGTCTCTTTTTGTGCATTCCTCCATATGTACCTACATTCTTCTATATGTCGTAAACATTTTATCCTTTCATTTGTCCTATTTTTTACTTTTTGGGATGACGCAAGGTGTCGAGAAATTGAGGTATCTTCACATACTATAAGATTAAAAAAAATGAATTTAATGAAGTTTTGACCAATTTAAGGTGGTCATACATATGAGTTTTTTATATTTTTCAAAAGTTGTAATAAACAATTCATAATTAATTATTTGCATAGAAAAAAGTTACCAAAAAATATGTATCACATTGGAACATGAGTCATATACTTATATTTAAGATATTATAAAAAATATTATCATTTTATTGCGGTTAGGGTGGTTAGATAGACACCTACTTATTTTTTCCTTGAAATTTAAGTCCTACTACATTGAAATTTCAAATTTTTACCAAATAGATTTTAAAAAAATAAAATAACCTAGTAGTTTAGAAACTACATTCAATTTTCTACAAATTATATTCTTACATATTTTTGAAATAATATAGATAACTTATTCAAATTTTTACGTCAAGTTTCCTAACTCTGATTTTTTTGAATTTTTCACCACTTAAGGGCCTATTTTTTCCATGATGATCCTGCACATACCCATTTGACTTGGAATAGGGATTTTTGAGGAATCTCTCATGTTTTAGGATTGAATATTGGCTACTTTAAAAAAAATTCTCACAACAATGGTGTTAGAAACTACTTTAAAGTGGGGGCATACATCGATATTATCTTTTGACATTTCTCATGTTTGATGGTGTGATTTTATTTTTTCTTGTGATGCGTCCTTTTCTTAGTAGTGTCATTGGGTTTTATGTCCTTCAAGAGTGTGATATTTATTAGCATATTAATTTCCTCTTAGTGGTGATGCAATGCATTACATTCCCTAAGTTGAGAGTCTTTTATTCTTGACTTGTCATTTCTTAGAGATATTAGGCACAATGTTCACTAAGAAGAAGACCTTACATGAACTAAAAAAATTCACTTTGAAAAAAACCTTTTACTAGTGTTATCATTCATAAGTGTTCAACATAATGTAGCTTTCTAACCTTGTTAAGCTTGAACCCATCCCTAATAAAGGCCACCAAGCATAACACACCTTTCTTTCCTGTGGAGCCTTTCACATGGTCATAGGTGTTTGGAATAATGTAGTTTGATAAGCCCTATGGAGCTTGAAATAAAAAATTCAAGGCCACCTAGCATAACACACCTTTCTTTCCTCTTGAGCCTTGCCTTGTGGCACCTTATTGAAGTTATCAAACGAATATCTTTGGTATGGTTAGTATGATAAGAAGCTAACACAAAGGAATGAATTTCTCATTGTAGAGTGAGAGCCTATATACCTAGCATGACTTTCTCACTAAGCCACTTTATTGGAAGACTCACCTAGTGGACAACTTGAAGTTTTGCTACCTCATAGTGAGCACAAAATTGGTAGATTATATGCCCTCTAAAAAGATCGAACCATCTAGGCTTGATATTCCTAGTCTTTGATGTTGTATGAATGTGTATCTTTGTCATTGTTGCATACATAAGTGTCTTGAATGTCTACTTTAGTGTGAGTTTGACATGGGGTCATACACTCACTAAAGTGGGGGAAAATGTAGTGTAGGAAAAAGTATCCATTTTTCACACTTAATTTGGGAATAATTAATAATAAAATGAGCTTAATTTTTCCTTAATTTAGTGTTGTAATATGTTTTTCATATTCTCATTAAGTTTATGGCCCTTTTAAATTAAATGGAATTAATTGTGCCTAATTTTTGGTGTTGAAAGGTGTACCTTTACACTTTCACATTAATCTAGGGCTTTATTAATTGATTGAGGTTAATTTTCTTTAAATGGACCCTTTAACTTAAATCCTTGAGCCTAGTTAAATGTAATTTCTGAGGGATAAAACTTGACATTCATAAATTCCATTTTACAACATTTAAATTTGGAAGATGTGTGTCCTAGGTAAGTGACCTAGGACCCATTCTCCATAGGGTGAATGGGTCCTCACTTAGAATTAGGACCCTAATTTAGCATAATGTTTAACACTAAGAAAATTGTGTCCTAGGTAAGCGTCCTAGGACCCATTCTCCCTATGGCGAATGGGTCCTCACTTAGACCTAGGACCACTCTTTAAAATATGTTTTTGGTAGTATTTTAATGATTTCAAATCCACAATTCAATGTCAGCTTGTGATTTTTGAATTTTGGGAATTAATGTTAAGATATGTGTAAATACAAGGTTATTTCACTTAGTTTCACCTAATAATTCCAAGAGAGCATCCTAAGACTTCACAAGAGCATTGATAGAGAATTCAAGAGAATTTTTACAGAATTCAATGATAGATTTATAGAATATTGTTGTAGAAATCAAGATTCATTTCATCATGTCAAAGTCATGTTACATCATGCATGTTGTTTGAGCTAATATGGTGATGTAGTGTTCAAGATATATTCAAGCATATCAAAGACATTGTTTCAAGACAAGTTTCATGATCAAGATCTACATTCATTGAGGCCACTTCAAGCTATTTTGAAGATTTGTTATCTAAGGTTTCAAATAAGGTTTCATTATTTCATTCCTTCATGTTTCATTGTTTCATTATAAGGTTTAATTACCAAAATAGGGTTTGACCAAGGGAAACCCCCATTCACCTAACAAGACAACATTTTTCTCTCTTTGGTGTATGATTGCAGATTTCAAGTTCAAGATCCTTTGAAGAGAAAAATTGAAGAAAGGTGCAAATTTGTCAAAGTTGCAAGGAAAGTTATGAAATGACATAATCTCCTCTACAAAATTTATTTCTAGTTGTTTAATAACAAATATCTAGAATTTGGAAGTGTAGACCTAGCATAAGCAAACCCATAAAGCATTTTTTAGGAACCCTAACCAAGACCCATTTAGCATAGGGTGAATGATTCCTCAATGAGCTTCAAAAGGCAACTTTTGGTGAAAGGTACACATTGTTTTCCCCTTTCTAGATCTTTTGATTATTATTTCTGTTAGTTTTGATTATTGTTCTTCATTTGCATATTTTAGCTTACATTTTGAATGAAATTAAAAAATTAGGTCATTGTGGTTGAATTCATTCTTCACTGACCAGTACATTTTTTGACATTTCACTATTGTTGAAATTGAAACTATTCGTGGATTATGATATTCAAATGGTATTCATGAGTAAATGTCAAACTGAACCATTTCATATGATGGTCATTGTCATTTCACACTTTCATGTTTGAATCTAATATTTTGAACTTATCCTAGAGCTCCATTTAGAAGACTTCCTTCTATACATAAAATTGATGTTAGCAATATAGTTACATCTTCACTGACCAATAATTCCATATCAAGTTCATTGTTATGAGTTTCTTTTATTTGATTTAACTGTTCAAATTTTAATGCAATATTATGTGCACAATTGTATTTTTCAAAGAGTATAATTTTTATGTGATCAAAGTTCTAATTTTACTAAATTTTTATGGGAAACATAAAAATATATAGAAATAATTGTTATCAAGAATAAATGAACATCCTTTTCATGATGGGGTGAACTAGACAAAGAAATCATAGAAGATGAATTTTTTACGTGGATGTATAAAGAGGAAGAAAAAAGCATAACTATAATCCCAACTAATAAACATCATAAGAGCCTATGTATAATCAAGAACATGAGTTATAATAGATGTGCCATAGAAAATTGGACCCTCTTGAGAAAAGAGACAATTTCATGCATAATTTGACCCTCTTTTGAGTCCCCTAAGACCCATTATTTTTTATCTAGAGGCCTATTTCAATCAAGAAATTACCTAAAACCTGACAAATAGCAATTAATTACTCAATAACTAGAAAATCTACCTTCAAAAATCAATAGTGGGACCCATTCGCCACCTTGGGAGAATGAGTCCCCTCTAGTGGGAACCATTCGCCAAGGGTGGTGAATGAGTCCCTTTTGAGGGAAAATTCAATTTTGAGTGAGAATCTAATTAATTCAACTTAAATTTTTTATGAATGTCAGCCTTTTAGGTCTAAATAATAGGAAAATTAGGTGTTGTTTCTTATAAATACTCATTTTTAAGTCACTTTACACATCTATTAGTCATTTCACAAAAGAAATTTCTAAATTCAAGTCTTGTACAAGAAGTTTCACTAGCAATGTTGAAGTTTTAAGGCAACAAACTAGGGTTTTTGCAAGTCTTGAAGCTCACTCTTTAGGTCAAGATTCAAAATTGCAAAGAGTTGATGATGGATGCCTATCATGAATCATGGAGAAATCTAGGTTGAGGATATGTAACTAGCCTTCAAATTACACCTAAAGACTTGGTTTCAAATTGATTCCATCTTCCATTTTCACTCTATCTTAAGATTAAGGTTTGCATTTCATCTACATTTCATTTGCATGTAATTTCATCTCCATATTTAATGTATTGTAATATTTATAGGGTTGAGGTATCGCATCACTCAAATCACATTTTTATTTCTTATTCTTGCACAAAAGAATAGGGTTTTTAACAAACTTCATATTTTCCTTGTCTTTAACACATCTAAGGCTATGGTTTTATGTAGATTTTTATCCATTCAAATTTTAATTACTGAACTAGGGGTTTGACTAAGGAAAACTCCCCATTAGACAAATAATTTTAAGCTATTTTGTAGGAATTTTTTGGGACTCTAACTCGGGTTTTTGTCAGAAAGTGTTGTACAGGTGTTAAGGTGCAAAATAGAGATTTGAAATTACAACAATTTGAAAGTGGACTAATTCTCCATGCATGGTGAATAAGTCCCTCCTAAGATGCAGTTTTGAGTTAGATTCAGATCCAGAGACCTAGTTGACAAAAAATAGCTTTTGTGTAGAAAAATTATGACTTGGGACTAATTTGCCCAAGGTGGCGAATGAATCCCAGTCATCTCAAAATTATATTTTTTTATATTTATAGATTATTCTCCAGTCCTCTTCAGCTTCTCAGGTGCACACATTTTTAGATCTATCTTTTTGTTTTGTTTAATTTGCATTTTCTTTCATCAATTCAATATTTTTGTAAACATCACTATGTTTTACAACATTGCATAAATCTTATGTTTTTTATTCATAATCAATCAATTGCATTTTTTAGTTACTCTTAGATTATTCCATTTAGTCTCAATTGTATCATATATTTTCTAATTTGAGTGAACCTAGCTAG
Organism: Sequoia sempervirens; assembly: GCA_007258455.2. NCBI lineage: Eukaryota > Viridiplantae > Streptophyta > Pinopsida > Cupressales > Cupressaceae > Sequoia > Sequoia sempervirens. The sequence continues at coordinate 18,538 of VDFB02321191.1, forward strand.
ATCTTTTGATTAGGGTTTATCTCTCTCCTAAGAGCACAAGAGTAGCCTATAAACCCTACTGAAAGTCTAGGGTTCATTTTAGTGAACTTGCATATTAAACACCATATCATTCTGATTTTCATTTCTATTTACGTCTTTGGACTTAATTGCCTTGTCATTTTTCAATGTTTTCCATCTTAGGGCTTCTTAAAATTGCATTCATGAAAGCATAATTTAGATTTCACTATTGCATCTCATTTCATTAAATCATTCAAAAAAAATTCATTTTCAATCTGTATCCATATTGTATAGACTTGGAAACCTTTAGAAAAGTAAAAAAATAAATAGAAAAAAACATAAAAATAGCTCCCCTAGGACTCATTTGCCACCTTGGGTGAATCAGTCCAACTACAGTTTTTGAATTAGAGTTTCAAAAATTTAGTTTATTGCATTGCACATTTATGTCTTCTGCAGTTTCTTTTTTGTTATAGTTTAGTTATTTTCTATTACCTTTGCATGAAATTTATTTTCTTTCATGGAATTTATGGATAGTTTTAGACTTTTGTAAATTTCCTTTTTGGTATTTGTTCCTAGGTATTTTAGATTAGATTCATCGATACATAAAACCATGAACATGGAAACATCAAACCAACCCTTCAAATAAATGATTCAAGTTAGAAACATCTCATCCAAGCCTCTTGGTAGTGATGATGTTGACAAGTTAGATGGAGTTCTTCAAGACTTCTTCACACTCACTTCAACCACTAATGCTTACAATGAGAAACCTAAACCCATTTATGATAAAGTACCCCTCAAACCTTATGGTTGTGATGACTTTGATTTGTTAGATGAAGCTCTCCAAGACTTCATCTCCAATAAGTCATCCACTAATGCTTGTTGTGACAACCTCTTGATAATGAATGTTCAAACCTCTAATGCTTCTCCTAAACAACTTAAACCAATTGACGATAACTTACCCCTCAAACCTTTTAGTCATGATGATTTGGACTTGTTAGATGAGTCCCTTTAGGAATTCATCTCACTCAAATCATCCACTAAGGTTTTTTGTGAGAAATCTAATACTAAGGATGTTAATGTGATTCAACCTCAACTCATTCTTTACCCACCCTTGCATAAACTTCATCCTTCCAATAAACCTCAGTACACTCTTTACCTAGTGAAAACCAATGAGTTGCAGCAATCAAGTAATGTTACTATTTATCATACATATAATACCTGAAACAATCCACAACTGCCACAACCAACCCCACCCTCTTTACCTTTACCCAATCTTCCTAGTGCTCCTCACTTCATCCCACACACAAAGGAGTATAATCTTGTTGAACAATTAAAGAATACTCTTGCAAATATTTTCCTTTGGTATTTACTTCATAACACACCAAATTAACTCAACATTCTTCAAACAACCTTTAAAAAAAATGTTGTTACTCCTAGTACAACTCCAAATGATGTGGCAACTTTAATCCATAAAATGAATCAAACTAATCTTGACACTACTTTCCATCAACATGAGCTCCCTCCTTTAGAGTTGTGCAAACAAAATGGGGCCTTTATGGTAGTTTCTCAATTCAATTGCATAGGTATCAACCAAACCCTTATTAAAAATAATACCTGATTCCATATCCATTTGAGGATTTGACAATACAACAAAGCAACTACTTTGGATAATTACTTTACCTATTACAGTTGGGGTGGCTAATTTCCAAACTCCTATTCATGTCATGCCTTATGATATTTGCTATAATCTTCTTTTAGGCAGACCATGGATTCATTAGATGAATTTAGTTCCTTTGACCCTTCATCATATAATGAAATATGCCTATAATAATCACATTTATCAAGCTGAAATAGACCCCAAGCTTGAAAGTTACTTGCAGGTTGAAAAAGGAGCTACAAGCCTACTCAAAACATTAATCTCAACATGCAATATTGACCCTCTTTAAATTGAGCAAAATGATGAGCAATTGATATCTAAATTATTTGGTGATGATTGGGGATCCTTAGAATTCAAACCTTCATTTATGGGTGAATACAAAAAAAGAAAAAAAGAAAGATGAAAATAATGAACCAACCATCATGTCAATTCAAAATTATGAACAATATTCTCAAACATCTATCTCCTATTCTTTGTAAAACAATGCAACATACAACAAATTTTGATGAGATAGATTATCAATCCCCACCTAATCTAACATAAATGGAAAGACTTTATGGAAAACGATATGAACTTGTAAAAAAAATAGGATATACTGGAAAAGGGTGTGGAAAGCATGAAAAAGGTATTCATGTTCCTATTGAACCTAATACGCAAGAGAAAAAAACTGGAATGGGATATTATTTTTCTAAAATGACAAAAGCTACTCAACAACCATCTTTGAACATCAAGGCTATTACATATCAACCAAAAAACCAACTCACAATCAAACATCCTGAATTGCTTGATCTGAACTTACCACCATCATGGAAGTATGTTGATAGTGATGAAACTTTGAAACAAATGTGAGGAGTCTATGATAACACATCCTCTCCTCCTTCCATGAAATGAATTCCTCGTGCTATGATCATTACCAAGCAAGAAGAAATTTATATCACTAAAGAACTTTGTGAGTCTGAAGTTCCTAAATCTAATACAATCCCTTTAAGAGATACAATTGATGTTCCAATGGACATTGATGATAAAGAAAAAGTTATTAAATTAGGGATTTCAACGATGATGAAGAACAAGAGGAAACTACAACTTTACTTCATGATTTTCATAAATTTTTTGCTTGGAAATACTCTAATATGCTAGGAATTGACCTAAAAATTATGACACAAAACATTGTTTTCACTGAAAATGCTAAACCTATTTTCCAAAAGATAAAAAAAATTTACCCTAACATAGCCTTGCATGTTAAAGTAG
>VDFB02321192.1:0-163401 GCA_007258455.2 Sequoia sempervirens
ACCACCTAACCACAATAAAATGATAATATTTTTTCATAAGATTTTAGATAAAGTAGAGGACGCATTTCCCAATGTGATGCATATTATTTTATAATTTATTTCCAAGTAAATAATTAATTATGAATTTTTTATTACAAATTTTAAAAAATATAATAAACTCGTATGTCTGACCACCTTAAATTGGTCGAAACTTCATGATTTTTTTTTTTTTTAATCGTATACTATGCAAAGCATAGAAAGTGATGCATGCTTTAGATTCAAAAAATATGATACCGTTTGAAAGCTATAGATGTTTTTAAATCAGCCTATCAATTAGGACTTTAGTCATAATTCAAATAGAAAATGAATAATAATTATTTATTAAATTCAAAGTAAAGCATAATTTATATTGGTGGAAAGCTCAGAATCTCCTTTAAAATCCCTTTTCATTTCATCAATTTTGGGTAAAAGAAAAGTTGTTAGCCACATACCCTACACATACCCATCATATTGCCACTTTTTGGCCCATCAAGATCTTGCACACACTTGGGTTTGATTACCAAAGTGGGGTTTGACCAAGGGAAACCCCTACACTCTAACCTTAACCCAATTTCTCTTCTTTGTATGTGTGTTTGTAGATTTCATATGCAGATTTATCAAAGAGTTTGGTATCAAAAATTGTTCAACAATCCATAAAAGTCAACATAACCCTAGTTGAGGCTTGGAGACTCTTTTAAGCCCATTTTTTGCAAAATCAAGATCAGACACCTGTCAGAAAAGCAAGTGCAGACCTGAAGCTATAGGATCTTGTCCCAAAATTCCTAAAATCTACTGGTGGAACCATATGTGGCAAATTAGTCCCACTACTAAACCTAAAAAGTGGTTTCTTAATTTTTGGATATCCATTTGGTAGATTCTTGTTCTGATAGATTTTCCCCAAAAATGGACTAAGTCGCCCAACTTGGCGTAAGTGTCCTAATCAAAATTTCTAGTCAACTCTATAGGATTTCAAAACCTCTCCACATTAGATATTATATTCTAGGTGCACCTCTCAAGTTTTGTTCAATTATTTCATCATTTAAGTACATTTTGAGGTGTTTTTGTCATATCACAGTGTGTTTTCCAACACTTTGCATTTCTTAGGTTTAGCATCAATAAATCATCTTTATTTTAGTTTGATGCATTAGTACATCATAATTAGATACATTTGCATTGCATTTACATTAATCTTGAGTGTAGACATTTGAAAAACTTAGAAGTGTTAGAGGGAACCTTGGACAATCCAAAATCATTGTTTACATTTTGGTGAACTTGAATTTTGAACATTTTTCTTCTGATTTCATGAGCATCCTAGGTTTAATTTTCATTATCATTGTATTAGGTGTTGTATTGTTTAATTTGCATCCTAGGGTTTTCAAAATTGCATTAGTGAAAAGCTCATATAGCTTGCATTTTTGCATCCTTTTTACATTGAAAACAACAAAAATTTTGCATTTTCATACTGTAGCTGCATATGTTCATCTAAAAGACATAAAATTACATTCAATTTTTTTGAAAAAACTCAAAAAATCCTCACTGAGACTAATTTGCCACACTGGGCGACTTAGTCCTTCTACACATTTTGCACTATACTTTTTGGCATTTTCTGTACATTTTCTGCATTTTTGTTTTCTATTATTGCATTACTGTTATAGTTTATAGAATTGTAGTTATTAGTATTTTATTGATTTTAGTTTCATTTCATTTCAATTCACTTGCATTTCAAAACCTTTGCATGAGTGTTTGGTGTCCTATTGCTAATAATTTAGTGAGGAGAAGTTCATGACTCATGGCATCCCGTGATAACACACTCTTTGTGGACCTTGGGTTGTCCCGAACTACTACTCCTAGTGTTGAAAATAGTGTATTAGGAATGGACCCTACCTATAGCAATACTATTCCTGCCAATAATATACAAATTGACACACAAAATTATCACATTTCGCAAGACAAAGTCGTTAACATTCATGAGGATTTCACACATTTGCAACAAGATTTGTGTCTTGAAAACATTTCAACCACTTTGATTCTTGCTATAAACAACCTCATTGCTTGATTAAAAGTGACGATGACTTAAAAGTTATGAAAATAATTGTTGAGATATACAACAAACATGCTCCTTCCACCTCTAGCACATCCCAACTAGCAAACACTGTGGTTAGTCAAGGAGGACTTAACACTTGTCCTCCTTCCACAGTAGCATCCATACCTACCTACACCATTCCACAAGTCACCACAACAATGCAATAGGTTAGCACTATGATTCCTTCCTTGACTATTCCTATTAGCATTCCTAATTCTTATGTGGCATTGAATGTTCTCTCCTCTTCCACCTTACCATACATTCACATTCCATTCACTTTCCCTACCACTACATACACTCCATCACCAGATTCCCTTCCACCTCATCCCACTTACACTAACCCTCTCATCACACAACTTTTCCAAACCGTCTCCTCTATGCAAAAAAAAATATCCACCATCAACCAAAACCAAAATGGACCACCTACCTATTATGTTTTTAGCAGCCCACTATCTTTAGAAATCTTAAGAAGACCGATGCCACATGGAATAAAAATGCCTAGATTTGAGAAGTATGGAGGAAAGGGCGATCCTACTAATCATGTTAATACCTACACAACCTTGTGCAATGACTTTGTACTTGACGATAAAGTGTTGGCCAAAATGTTTCCTAGGACTTTAAAAGACACTACCTTAGAATTGTTTTCATCCTTACCCAATAATTCAATTAGTTTATTCAATGAACTAGTTGATGCATTCATAAATCATTTTAAAGTGCATATGACTCCAAAGAAGAGATTGGCTGATTTAATGCGATGCAAATAAAATATAGATGAAAAGATAACCAATTTCAAGTCACACTACCAGTCACTTTATGCCCAACTTTATGTTTAGATTCATGATCTGCATCTCCAAAAGATTTTCATTGAAAATTTGCAAAGTCAAATCCAAGATTGATTGAACATGATGAAATTTCCCTCCTTCATGCACTTGTGCACAACCCTTTGTGATTATCACAATTCGGTTAGAAGTCATGATACAAAGTCCACTTCCAACCAAACTAAGAAATCTAAACCTAGCACTTCAAAAATAAATTCACAACCATTGTGAAAACCAAACAAAGGGTTCTTACAATTCAACCCATCAACAACCAAGTAGCAGTTATTAAAGCCATGATACCTTACAGTTATGGAGATCCAAAATGACAGTTTACACCATTACTAGACACTCTTCATAACACAATGACCCAAAATATACAGCAACACATGATTTCTTTACCTACTATTAAACCATTAGATCCAACTAAACCTTTGCCTCCAACCTTTCAACCTAACACTTATTTCCATTATCATAGACAAAAAGGACATGATATAGAATAGTGTAAACATTTTAAACACAGTGTGCAAGACCTCATTGATTTTGGCCATATATCCATTTCAAATTTTAATGTTAAAGGAAATATGCCCATTGTTGCACCCAATCAAAATTTTCAATTTTTTACCAATCCTATGCGTAAACATAATGTGTCATTTTTCAAAGCTAGTGAAAATCAAAAAAATGATGTGATGATTGTTCATAAAGAGATTGAACATCCTTCAATCCTATTCGACATACCACTTCTATTAATCCTATCGATGAAATGGTAAGAGTGATAGATGTTATCCCTCAGAAGGGCCAAACTAAGAAAAATATTGATATTACTTTCTCTTCTAAAGATATTCTTCTAAATATTCTTGATGGTCCTCTCTACATAGCTAGACATATTTATGATAAGCCCACTAATGGGATACCCATAGATCCCACTTGTGGTGAGAATGTCATCACTGAGGAATTTTTGGTATTACATGATATTTATCAAGATAATTATGACAAACCAAGAGCATGGATCAAAACACATAATGGTTTTGCGTGCCCTGCGATAGGATCGATCATTCTTCCATTACAAATAAGATCTAATACAGTGGATGTTATAATCTCTATCATTCCACAATCAAATTAGTTTCTTCTATGACTAGGCCATCCATGGCTTCGCTCAATGAAAGTTGTTCCTTTAGTCATACACAAATGTTTAAAGTTTTTGCATGACAATGACCTATTCACTGTTCACCATAGTGGCTTCAACCCTTTTCCTTCTAAAGGAAACTTCTCCTTAGAATCCTTTTGGCCAGAACCCATGGAGCCCATAACACCTCGCAAATATTTCTTTTTCATTGCTTATCAAAAGTTTAAAGAAAAGAAAATTTCCAAATTTTCCCTTCGTAACCAATCCCCATCCACTTACAACACTTCCATCCTCAGTTAGACAATGCTTCAACCTGAACCTGAACCAAAAAATCAAGATCAACCAACCATAAACAATTTATCTTCTTCATCCAAACATCCACGTGATAATCACACCAACCCCATCATGCCCCCTCACATAAAACAAGTTTATAAAGAAAAAGAGAAAGTGATTGACTCACCTCCTATTGATCCTTCTATCCCTCTCCTTGGGGAAAAAAATTAGCCTATGGTGGATCAACCGACTCTTACACCTACACAACATCAAAATAGAATCAAACAAAATCGCGGTGCTAGGGATTGTAGGCATCAACGTCGTTTCCTTGCTCGTTAATTAAAAATTGAAAACAACAAAGAAAATCAACCTCCGCCCTTGATAGAAGTAATAAATAATGACCCTCCTCCCCAATCGAAAAAAAATGATTTGATACAACAACCACAACTCCTAATACACCCTTCATTATAAATTACCATCCATCCACCCATCGTGATTAATTTGGATGATGATGATGAGATCTCTAAAATAGATGAAGAGGTGCATAATGATTTGAACACATTATTTTCCTCTTCCATGAGCTTACATGATAAATATCCTACCGCAAGTGTAGAACGTGGTACTTCCCCTAGTTCGGCCCTTGCAATTGTCCCTTTGGATGGTCAACTGTCCTCACAATACACTAAACATGATTGGGAGGTGGATGACTTGCTAGATGGTTGACTTGCATTCACCTTGCTAGCCTTTTGCATTTTTCTTTTATTTGAAATATTTAATCTTGTATGTGTGCATCGTGTTCCCTCATAATGTGACATTTGATGTTCTCCCTCTCTTTGTCACATTCCTCTATTTGTACCTCCATTCTTCTATATGTCATCCATTACTTTTGTCCTTCACTTTTGTTTTTTGCTTTTCCTTTTGGGGATGATGCAAAGTGTAGAGATGACCTATGTCTCTTCCATGTTGACCCAAAAGGTCCTTTTACTTTTCTTTTTCGCTTTTTTTTTGCATTTTTCCTTTTGGGGATGAAGCAAAGTGTAGAGATGCCTTATGTCTCTTCCATGTTCACCCAAAAGGTCCTTTTACTTTTATTTTTTGCTTTTGATTTGTGCTTTTCCTTTTGGGGATGACATAAGGCATTGAGACTGAAATGTCTCCTTAATGTTGACCCAAATTTTTTTCTTTTTCTTTCACCTTTTTCGTTTTCTTTTTGCTTGTGTTTCTCCTTTTGGGGACAATGTAAAGCGTTGAGACCACAATGTCTCCTCCCTATTGACCCAAAATGGATCTTATTTTCCTTTTGTGTTTGCTCTCTTTGTGTCATTCTTCCAATTTTGTGTATTTGGGGAATGATGACAGTTCTAAGTTATCTAATAAAAACATTGCAACAAACATACTAACCCCAAATCCATAGATCCCTTATGTGTTTGGTGTCAACCCCTCTTTCTTTTGTTCCTTTGCCTTTGCATGATGTAGCCTCACTCAGAAACATATGACTTGGAACAGGGGCTTTTCAAGTTGGCTCTCATGTCTTTTTTATTTTTTGTTTTCCATTTATACTTTAAAGTAATTTCTCACAAAATGGTGTGTAGCGGAGTATGTGTCTTGGGGATCATGGTGGGCCAAAAGTGGCAATGTGATGGGTATGGTGGCTGACTTTTTTAAATCCAAAATTGATGAAATGAAAAGGTTTTAAGGAGATTCTTAACTTTCCACCAATATAAGTGTATGCTTTAATTTGAATTTAATAAGTAATTATTATTCATTTTCTATTAAAATTACGACTAAAGTCTGATTGATAGGTTGATTGAAAAAATCTATAACTTTCAAAGCATTATCACATTTTGAATCCAAAACATATGTAAGCATTCTATGCATACCACATACTATAGGATTAAAAAATAAAAATTAAATTTCATGAAGTTTTGACCAAGTTAAGATTAATTAGGACATCACGAATTTTATATTTTTAAAAATTTGTAATAAAAAATCATAATTAATTATTTAAATGGAAACACATTACAAAAATATGCATCACATTGGGACATGAGTCCTCCTAATTTATATCTAAAATCTTATAAAAAATATTATCATTTTATTGTGGTTAGGGTGAGTGGATAGACACCTACTTATTTTTAACGAAATTTAATTACTACTTCGTTGGAAATTTCAAATTTTCACCAAATAGATTTATTTTAAAAAAAAAACCTATTAGTTTAGAAACTACAGTAATTTTATATAGATTCTATTCTTACATATTTTTGAAATAATATAGATAACTTATTCAAATTTTTATGTCAAATTTCCTAACTCTGATTTTTGAATTTTTGCCTTAAAGAGTTTTGATTTTTCCATGATAGTCACATACCTAGCAATTCCTTTAAAGTGGGGGCATACATTGGCATAATTCATTTTGCATTATTATTTTTCTTGATTTTTAGTGTAGCCTTGTTATGTTATACGATGTGTTTGTCACTTTGTGGATGACATTAGGTGTAATGTACTTCATAAGTGTGATCTATCTTAGCATATTAAATTCCTCTTGGTGGCCTTATGTGATGCACTGCATCCCCTAAGTTGTGAATATTTTATTCTTTGATCGTTCCTCTCTTGGAGACATTGGACACAATGTTCCTTAAGTTATAGACCTCGCATGATCTTAACAAGACTCATTTGAACATATTTTTCATGTTGTATTTTGCATTTACATGGCCACCTTGCATAACACAACTTGCATGCATGTGGTGCCATTGCATTTGTTCATGAGTTCTAAGCATATAAAGCTTTGCTTGTCTCATGAAGCATGAAATGACATTGTCTTTATGTCACCTTATTAAAGTTATCAGGAGGAATAACTTTGATATGTTTTGAGGCACGACTTTCCCCATAGCCACCTTTCAGAATTTCTCACCCCACGGACAACCAAAAATTTCATGTCCATAGAGTGTGATGTTGTGGATTTCTCACCGCACGGACAACCAAAAGTTTTGTGGCCCCAAAGTGAGTATACTTGGGCATTCTCACCTAGTGGAAAACCATAAGTTTTGTTTCCCTAGATTGAGTACACATTTGTTGTTTTAAACAAACAACCTAGATCTGATCCACAACGGGTTGGAAAAATGATCAAAGCTTTCTTTCTCATCATTATGTGTGTTCCTTTGTGTTCATATTTTATTTTCCATGGGATTGTGATCCTAGGGGCTTGATCATCCCTCTTGATTATTTTTATCTCATCTTACCAAGCATTAATGCATTCAGACCCCTCTTAGTTGGATGATTGACTACTTTAGTGTGAGTTTGAAGCAACTTCATCCTCTCACTAAAGTGGGGGATAACTGTGGACATGGAAAAAGTAACCCTTCTACTTTTTATGATGTTTAGGCCCTCCTAGTGGACTTTGACTTTATTTTTCCTATATTTGATGTTGTAATGTGGTCAACACATTCACATTAGGTCTTGGACCCTTGTGAATCATTAAGACTTCTAGGATGTCTTGTAAAAGTGTTGTGAAGTGTTGTAACCCACTTTCACACTTTTCTAGGACCCTTTCATCGTAATTCACTTAAATAACCCCTTTTTATCACTTACCAATTCTTATTTGAAAGTTTTGTAAAGAGCTGTAACAAACTCTCACGCTTTTCTAGACTTGTCATCACTAATTCAACCCTTTCTAATGTTTAAATGTCCCCTTAATGCACTTTCTACCCATTCTTAAGTGTGTTTTTGAGGATATTCCCGTTATACATTATTTAATGCCCTTTAACTCCTAACACCCACTTAAATTGCTTAAGTTGGACTAAGTCGTCAATAGGGGCAACTTAGTCCTATTTGGCACAAAAATCAAAATGATTTCAATTTCTTGGCGGGATTTTATTCTCTTATCCTTGGCGTCAGCTTGTGATGTGTTATTTTTGTGAAAGTTAGGAAAATCAAGTATAGATAAGGGTTTTTCCTCTCATTTTAACCCCCATTCATTCAAGGGTGTGTGCAGGATCATCATGGAAAAAAAAGGCCCTTAAGTGACAAAAAATTTAGAAAAATCAGAGTTAGGCAACTTGACGCAAAAATCTGAATAAGTTATCTATATTATTCAAAAATATGTAAGAATAGAATTTGTAGAAAATTAAATGTAGTTTTTAAACTACTAGGTTTATTACAAGAAAAAAAAATCTATTTGTGAAAATTTAAAATTTCAAATGTAGTAGTACTTAAATTTCAGGGAAAAAATAAGAAGTAGGTGTTTGTCTGACCACCCTAACCACAATAAAATGATAATATTTTTTTATAAGATTTTAGATATAAGTAAAGGACTCATGTCCGTCTTGATGCATATTTTTGTAATTTTTTCCAAGTAAATAATTATTTGTAATTTTTATTACAAATTTTAAAAATATAAAACTTGTGCAATGTCGACCACCTTTGCTTAGTTAAAACTTCATGAAATTCATTTCTTTTTTTTAATCCTATAGTATACGAAGCATAGAATGTGACGCATGCTTCGGATTCAAAAAATGTGATACCATTTGAAAGCTATAGATGTTTTTCAATCAACCTATCAATGAGGACTTTAGTCGTAATTCAAATAGAAAATGAATAATAATTATTTATTAAATTCAAAGTAAGGTATAATTTATATTTGTGGAAAGCTGAGAATCTCCTTTAAAAACCCTTTTTGTTTCATTAGTTTTGGGTAAGAAAAAATTCATCAGCCACATACCCTACAAATACCCATCAGATTGCCACTTTTTGGCCCATCATGATCCTGCACATACCCTCAAGTATTCATTCACTCGAGCAATTTACTTAATCACTCTCAAGCAGTCAAGCACGCTAGGCATTATGAAGTCATCCATTGGAGAAATTCATTGCATATCTTCAGATTTCTACATCAAGGGTTTGGTAAGTTGATGACATATTTATCATTCTCTTCTTATTTCATTTCATTTCATAGGGTTTGATTACCAAAGTGGGGTTTGACCAAGGCAAACCCCTATACTCTAACCCTTAACCCTTTTCCCCCTCTTGTCATGTGTGTTTGCAAACTTTGTATGCAAATTTATCAACGAGTTTAGTGTCAAAAAGTGGTAAAAAATTAATCAAAGTTAACATAACCCTAGTTGAGGCTTGGAGACTCTTTTTAGCTCATTTTTTGCAAAATCAAGATTAGACACTTGTCAAAAAAGCAAGTGCAGACCTAAAGCTATAGGACCATATCCCAAAATTCCCAAAATCTATAGGTGGACTAAGTCACCATTTTTGGTGAATTAGTCCCACTGCCAGGATTGAAAATTGGTTTCTGCATTTTTGGATACCCATTTGGTACATTCCTATTCCAACAAATTTTCCCTGAAATTGGACTAAGTCGCTCAGCTTGGGTTAAGTGTCCTAGTCAACATTTCTAGTCAACTCTGTAGGATTCCAGAGCCTCTCCACATTAGATTTCATATTTCAGGTGCACTTCTCCAATTTTGTTAAGTTATTTCATCATTTACTTGCATTTTTTGCATATCACAATGTGTTTCCCAGCACTTTGCATTTCTTAGGTTTAGCATCAATAAATCATCTTTCTTTCAATTTTCTGCATTATTACATCATAATTACATACATTTCATTGCATTTAGAATAATATTGAGTGTAGATATTCGCATTTTGGCCCCAATTCCTCTCCTTTTAGGTGAAAAACTTAGAAGTGTTGAGGAAACCTTAGGTAATCCAAAATCATTGTTTACAGAAAGGAATGGTTTTGAGTATGTTGTGATTCTTGTATGTATGCTTGCATGTTTCTTAGTTGTTATTATGTTGGAGAAACCCATCATATTGGTTCATGCTTATATAGATGTGTATGTACCCTATATATGGGAGTTTGTATGAATGCTATGTATTTATACTTATGTAGTTGCCATCGCTATATGTATGTTGTTTATACTAGACATATGTAGCATATAGTAAGAAGTTGCTAGATTCACTTTGGTACTAAATTCATTTTGATTATGAGTTGTTAGTGTATTATTCCTGCGGTTGGTTTAATTGAAGGGAATGTGGGTAACCTAGATATAGAGTATGAATGGTCAAAAACAAATCGAGCTAGGAAGGTGGGTGAAATAGATGAATTCCCCTTAAAATACTAGGTGATGAATTATTTGGCCAAAGTAGTGTAAGTAGCCATTGTTTACACTATTAATTCACTGTGATCCAGGTTTACATACTAGGCTAGGAATGTCATACATGTAGGTTGTAGCCAATTTATAGTAGATCTAAATATGTAAGACACAACACCATGCTCAGAATAGGCTAGGGTTATGAGGTTACTAAACCAATCTCTTCATTGAAGGGTAGGTCCATCTTACCAATTTGGTAGATGTGCAAGGGACTACAGTAAGTCCGTGGTTGGTGAAAAAGCACTTGAGTGATGCTTCTCCTCACACAGTTGGTGGCAAAGATTTGAGGAGGATATTTTGGACCATTTTTAATTTCTATATTTAGTAAGCTTGTTAAAGCTATGTATGTAAACTTGAATCTATGCCTATGAAAATTGTTGGAGTAAATTAATTAATATTTACTCTAGTACTTAATGAAAACTTAGGAAAAGGTCATCTAGTTTTGATTGTGAGTGTTATTGTGTTAATTATGCATTTCAATCAGTCATGTGATTTATTCTTTGTATTGCACATAAGAAAAAGTCAATTAACTAATTCATGCATTCAGTTATCCCACTCCTCTCTCAATTAGAACTCCATCATTCAGGGTCACATGTTGAGTTCGCCTAAGTCTACATAAGGACATTACATCCTTCATTGTATTCATTCAGTAATCATTAATCATTATTGTTTCACATATTTTGCTGTGTAATTTCTCATTTGTGTGTGAGGTTTCTCTTCAGAATATCATCCAAGGCTTGTGGGATCTCAATCATAGATTCTTTCATGGTATCAAAGCTCCAGATTTGAAGATCCTTGTTCTCTTTTTTGAGGAATTTTGTGCATGAGAAGCACTGTTTCAAAGACATTTCTAGGTTGAAAGTGAATGCATTTCAACTCTATTCATCTAAGAGGCTTTTCTGAGTAGCAACGATTGGCAGAGGAGGTTGTGTATTTTCATTACAGGCAGCAAATGAATTTGTAGGCTACATATAGCATATGAAGGGCACAAATTTATTTGAGCGGCTTGATTAGGTGTTCAAAGGTCAAAAATTCCATTTTCTGCCCTTTACTCCCTATTGAAGGATCTATTTTCATTTGAAGAGGCCACATTTGATGGTAGGAAGGCACAATTTCCATGTAACTTGCAGGTGCCCCCGAATCTATTCAATTAGGGCACATGATTTCCATTCAAATTATAGTTGAATCTAGGCTCAAATAACCTTATATCTATGATATACCTCATGAATAACCTTAGGAGTAGGTGTGAATTAGCTGAGGTATGTGATTCACGTGAAGAAATTTTTGATTGACCTAAAATTTGTGATATTTGTGCAAGAATAGGCATGAATATCTACTGCAAGGTTCATAATTTATTTTGTTGAAATATGGGAAACCTCTCTTTGGATGCTCATCTCTGTACAAAGTCCATGTAAGGTATGATTGCAGTTGCGATTTTGAAGGTGGATAGAGGCGCTTGTTTGAAAGTGCAACATAAAGCTTGCTGCACATTTGGCTTGTTGGTCACCTTGTGTAGAGGAAAAAACTTCTCAGACCTAATGCAACCCTCCCATGACCATCATGGCTTTGCAGAGCTTGTTGGGCGTGAAGATTAGCATTTCACCTCACCTCATCTCATCTTTGCATTAACTTTCAGGTAGATTTGTGTGAATATTTTCACCAAAATGGAGGCAGATGTAAACCTTTGTTTCTAGATGCATGCATGTTTCTTTCCCTAATTTTTTTTGCATGCTCCTTTCTTTCTTCCTTGTTGATTCTTTAAAAATTGTACGTGCTTTGCAAGCACCACATGATAAAGATTTAGGAAAAAATGGAGCTTTGTAAAAATTGAACTTAGATAAAGTTCCATATGGGGATTTCTACTTAAAGCATCTAGTATAGGTTTCTTTCATTTTGCTTCTAAATAAACAAACTTAGAATATTAAAAGCTTCTAATTATTTGTCAAGCTCCACACTATTCCTCTAATAGGTAGCCAAAAGTGTTCTTTTGTTCTAAGTTCCTGACTAGATGAGCTGCCAGAGTCGTATCCTCATGTACTTCTAGAGTTTCTTTCTAGTAGGACAATATTGAGAATTGGATAAACAATGGTATCATCCCAACCAAAGGGTATATTTGCAGTTCTTCAACAAAAGCAAATTTCTTCATTAGTTTGAATAAATTGTTAGGAGTTTTTCCACATAGATTTTCTCCTTCCCTCTTTTTTGACAACCACATCATCGTTGTTGGCCCACCATCTTCATTTCCTTTGCAGCTTGTTCTCTATCATTCTTCATAGGATCTTGGATCAACATAATTTATTTCCAACATGTGGACACGTGAGCAGTTTTTAGAGGCACACATCATCTAGATTTGAATTCCAAAATCACCCATTCTTTTGATTTGGCTTCTCCAATCACCAATGGATCCTTTTCTTCCTAAGGGGATAAATGTTGTTTGTAGGAAATGGATCATATTCTATCTCCAGGCATTCATCATTGGCATGGGATCTCTTTCATTATGGGGGGATTCATATCTTCATTTTCTTTTCCTTCATCATTTTTTGCTTCTCCTCAGTTTTCATTCAAGGGGGTGTTGAAGTAAATTAATTAATATTTACTCCAATAATTAATGTAAACTTAGGAAAAGGTCATCTATTTCTGATTGTGAGTGTTATTGCATTAATTATGCATTTCAATCAGTCATGTGCTTTATTCTTTGTGTTGCACATAAGATAAATTCACTTAACTGATTCATGCATTCTATTATCTCACTCCTCTCTCAATCAAAACTCCATCATTCAGGGTCACATGTTGAGTTTGCTTGAGTCTACATAAGATATCTAATCCTTCATTGTATTCCTTTAGTAATCAATAATCATTATTGTTTCACATATTTTGCTGTGTAATTTCTCATTTGTGTGTGACATGTCTCTCTTTAGAATATCATCTAGGGCTTGTGGGATCTTAATCATAGATTCTTTCAAAAATTGTAAATGTGAAATGACATATTGAGATTATGTAACATCATTACTTGTATTAATGAAAGGAATTCTTTAGCATGCAAATGGAAAAGTTTGGAAAGGTTACATTTCAAATATGCATTTATTATTCAAAGGAAAATAAATTTTTTATTGCTCTTGGGTATGTGTAGGATCATCATGGAAAAAGCAGGCCCTTAAGTGGTAAAAAATTCAAAAAAATCAGAGTTAGGCAACTTGACGTAAAAATTTGAATAAGTTATCTATATTATTTCAAAAATATGTAAGAATAGAATTTGTAGAAAATTGAATGTAGTTTCTAAACTACTAAGTTTATTTAAAAAAAATCTATTTGGTGAAAATTTGAAATTTCAATGTAGTAGTACTTAAATTCGGGAAAAATAAAGAAGGTGAAATTGGTCAATCCTAACCACAATAAAATGATAATATTTTTATAAGATTTTAAATATAAGTAGAGGACTCATGTCCTGATGTGATGCATATTTTTTGTAATTTTTTTCCAAGTAAATAATTAATTATGATTTTAAAAAAAATATAAAACTTGTATGTCTAGCCACCTTAACTTGGTCAAACTTCATGATTTTTTTTAACCTATATATCTGAAGCATAGAATGTGACACATATTTTGGATTCAAAAATGCAATACCATTTGAAAGATATAGATGTTTTTCAATCAACCTATCAATTAGGACTTTAGTTGTAATTCAAATAGAAAATGAATAATAATAATTTATTAAATTCAAAGTAAAGCATAATTTATATTGGTGGAAATCTAAGAATATCCTTTAAAAACCCTTTTCATTTCATTAATTTTGGGTTTAAAAATTTTTTTCAGCCACATACCCTACAAATATCCATCATATCACCACTTTTTGGCCCATCATGATCTTGCACATACCCTCTTTAATGTTAGACATGTATAATCTATTCACTTGTGGGTAAAACAAAGTAAAATTACTGGGTAGAACAAATGGGCATGTTACAAATGAGTTCAAGGAATGTTTTTTGGTGCATTCCCTATTTTTAGGAATTTTTAAAAATATTATCTTCCTTCAATTGATAAGGTTACATCCTTACTAGTTTGTTAATCTATTAATGTTGTGTTTGGCCTTGGGGTTGAATAAATGGATTTTATCAAAAAAAAAATTGTTTGGGATTTTGGAATGAGATATAACTCATCATTGCTACAAAACTCAAATGTGTTTGTATAAGGATACACTATGTGGTATGGCTTATATGGTTTCTATTTAGATGTTTTATATTTTCTTCTTGGAGGTTCATATTCATATGTCATTAGAGTTGAGGTTTGTGTGGAACTACTATGATCATTTACTATTATTGTACTTTATTATTTTTTAGTAATAGTATGGGATATCTTTAATATCTATATTTTATGATGCAGAGAACTTGAGATAGTTATGACTATTAGTGGAAAGAGGATGAGTATAACTTTTTTGAGAAAGTATGCTCTATATTGTAGTAGGTTTGTTGCAGTTTATGAATCTCATTACGTGTTATTCAATATTGAATGGTTTTGATAACATGAGCCACACCCTTCTTTTGATTTTCGGTGTCATTTTAGAGGTTTTAGTTGATACCAAGTTTTAGACATTACTAATAAGTGAGTATCCTATGGAGGTATCTAGGTGGAATTGGATTGGAGTATTAAAGGTCTTCATTTTTTTCACACGTATATATTTTCTACTAGGGAATATGAACCTTTAGTAGGGTATTGGATATATAGGGACTTGATTTTGTGGATTGGGTTAGATATGTGGATAGTGGGAGGTCTACCAGTGGGTTTTTTTACCCTATCTTATGATGTAGATGGTTGGGTGTGAGTGAGTAGCTATGGTCATTGTCCCGTCCATTAAGGTGAGTATTGTGCATACATGGTCCTATTTTGGAGGAGTTTGGACTTCTATGATTGTGTTCATGTATTGGTCCACTTGCAACCAAGTGGCATTAATGCTATGAGTTACTTTGTGGGTGATTTTCATGCTTGAAGGAAGCCTAAGAGGACAATGAAGTTCAATTTATGAAACATACTTATACCCTTGAGGATTTTCTACTAATTTTTTTATGTTTCCATTATTCTCTTATAAGGTGTTCAACAAGTGAGACAATGAAGATGAATTTACATACAATGAATTCAATTTTTTTTACTCCATAATAATAATAGTTCATGTAACTTATACTAGACTAATATATTACATCCATAAGACTAGATTCTATTGTAGGTCACATCATGCCCTCTAAAATAAAGTATTGTTCTATGATGGTATTTTCACATTGCATATCCTCTAGAGCCCAAACAATGAATAAATATGTCAAATTAAACATATATGTGATCTATCTTTAAATAAAAGATAATGTGTGTGACTTTAAAACCCTAAAAGTTATACCCTTATATGAATCAATACCTCTAGCTCTTTTTGAAATGAAAACACTCATTCAAATATAAGCTCTTTGAAATGCTTCAGTTGTTCATAGGGAAAAACATAGAGAAAACTTTATTTTGGAGTTTACAATAGAAATGAGAGACAAATAATTACACTCTTGGGAGAGATAAATGAAGGAGAGATAGATGACACATATATTGAGGGTGTACTTATTCATTTATTTTCCAATATCATGTAGACCATGTTGTACATGTAATTAAAATCCATTATGCAATCAAATGGTTCCAATTTTTCATCAACATTCAACTCACCACTTTCTTTCTCCATCAAAATTATCTCAATTATTAAATTGTGAATATTATTAAGGACCAAATATTTAGGTGTATCTTGAAACCTTGAGACTTGTTATCTTTATATTTACTTATATTTTTAGTACATGAGCATTCCTATTGTTCTAAGAGTGTGCTTAAAGTAATCATGAACAATACTTGATAAAATATACAATGAAGGAATTTCAACATTATAATTATTTGTGACTACCCATTTAAAGGCAAGATTTATGTCATGCAATAAATGAAGGACTATAATTATGGAAATAGTAGTTTTCATTTCCATTTCAAACATATATGATATGGTGGAAAACTACAAGAACTATACAGGTTTTGTAGTTTAGAAAAATAAATTCATGCAAATGACCTTGAAAATAATGAACTTAAATTAAAAGAAAAATAGATAGAATATACGACATGAAATAGTCTCTTCATTCAACATAAGCCAAAAAGAAAGAAAAATAGCTATATACTATTTTTAGAATATTAATACAATAAGATATTGTAAAATTTTTAGAAAAATAAAAATTTAATGATATGATTGGCTAGCTCAATCTAGTTTTCATCTAGATCAATTGTTGGAGAATCCCTTCCATGTAGAAAAGATTGAAACTAAACCCATAATTCCATCCAATTCACCTACCTTTTCCTTTCACAATAGTGTTTCTAAGTTGGGATTAAGCAACACACTCTAAGTGTTGACTAGTGTGTGTTGTTCCATTTGGGCACCTCTTTCAATTTTTGTTTCTATTGACTGATAATTTTCCTTGCTAAGAAATACATTTTACTTTCATCTTAGATTATTCACCAAAATTTTCTAGCAAATGATATCATTTTGTTGCAAACAAGGCAATGAGATGAAACATTAGAAACTAAGGGTAATGATATTATTTAATATTATTTAAACTATATTAATTATTCATCAAAATTTTCTAGCACTAATGTTGGTTATAATTATTGTCCAAGTATATTAAATATTCATGATATAATATTAATTAATATTATATAAGGGTATGTGTAGGATCATCATGGAAAAAACAGGCCCTTAAGTGGCAAAAAATTTAGAAAAATCAAAGTTAGGCAACTTAACATAAAAATTTGAATAAATTATCTATATTATTTCAAAAATATGTAAGAATAGAATTTGTAGCAAATTGAATGTAGTTTCTAAACTACTACTTTTTAAATAAAAATCTATTTGGTGAAAATTTGAAATTTTCAAGGTATTTGAATTTCAAGGAAAAAAATAAGTAGGTGTCTATCCACCACCTAAACCACAATAAAATGATAATATTTTTTATAATATTTTATATATAAGTAGAGGACTCATGCCCCATGTGATGTATGCATTTTTTGTAATTTTTTTCCAAGTAAATAATTAATTATGAATTTTTTATTACAAATTTTTAAAAAATATAAAACTCATATGTCTAACCACCTTAACTTGGTCAAAAATTCATGAAATTTAATTTTTCTTTTTTTAATCCTATTGGATTCACAAAATGTAATATTGTTTGAAAGTTATAGATGTTTTTCAACCAACCTATCAATAAGGACTTTGGTTATAATTTGAATAGAAAATGAATAATAATTACTTATTAAATTCAAAGTAAAGTATAAGTTATATTAGTGGAAAGCTAAGAATCTTCTTTAAAAAACCTTTTTGTTTCATCAATTTTGGGTTAAAAAATAGTCATCAGCCACATGCCCATCATATTGCCACTTTTTGACCCATTATGATCCTGCACATACCCATAATAATTATCAGTATTATAAAATATTAAATATTATCATTAATATTAAATATATTATTTACTTGTAGGTGGATTGGCAGGTTCTGCTTCACCAAAGTGGGTGGATGTGGTAGACACATTGGAGTGGCCAAGTGGCAAGATACAAGGCGAGGTGGTGGCTTTGGCCTCATGGTTCACATCAGTTTTTTGGGAACTCTCTAAATAGTGTTAAAATCACCATCACCCACCGACTTTGTGAAGTGTGAGACATCCTTTCGAGGACATGGCAAGCTACTATGGGCACTATGCTAAGCATGACCATTCACTCATTTAATCGGTCAGCGGCTTAGCCTTTGTTCTAAATCTGCATTTTTGCCAAGTAATGAGCCGGTTCATCTTGTTGGTTTCTGCTAAGGAATTAGAGACAAGTGGCATGGAAACTCTGGCACAACTTAAGATCTCAAAGAGGCAAGTAGCGTTTGAAGGAAAGATAGCCACTCTCCATTTGAAATGCCTCATCCACCATCCCGATTATTTGACCTTCACAACCATCAAATGTATTGTGGGGAAGGGTTTTGTGGAGAAAGCTTAAGGGTATCGAATGGATTCTTGCATTTCCTCTCAGGTGTTGGTGAGTTCGTTGGACATCAAGGTCTCCAAAGCAGATGCGAAGGTTATCATGAGGCATCTGTTCCGTAAGGACATGTTGGTTGGGTTAGATAGGGCTCTAGCTGCAGCTCGTTTGGGGAAGGGTATACCTCATTTGAGGGATCTCCATCTTCTCAATAACCTAGAGGCTTTGGTTAATTATTTTCCCTTTCTATTGGAAGTGAATGGGTTTGAAATTATGGAGCATAGGAGATTGGCTGTTGTAGGGGTGGACTTCCTGAAGAAGAAATTTCATCTAGTTCAAGTTGAAGACTTGGCCTGGAAGAGGGAATTTAGGGTTTTCGCTCAGCAGAATGTTTGGTAAACAGGGCATAGGTGATGGAGCTAGTTTATCTCCTTTTGTTTTTCTTTTTAAAACAAGTATAATGTGTTGGGTCTTTTCAAGCTAAGCCGATGTTCGACATTATCTCTATATTAATCAAAAATATGGTATAAGGTTTGTAAATGTTGGGCGTCTAGTAGTCCTGTGAAGGGGTGTCTTCTGAGTCAGTTTTTTGGTGTGTCTTGGGATGTACAGAGTATTTGCAGGTTGCCTAGGCTGGGCTCGATTAATGTATCTTTTTATCATATTAATATAAAATCTCTTGCTTATCGATAAAAAATATATATTATATACTTAATATTATAATTAATATATAATATACTATTAAAACTATAAAGAAATATATTAAGCCATAAATTATTATTTAAGCTATTTTTTAATAATTATCAAAACATAGTTTAAATAAATTAAATATAATTTAAATAGTATATCATATATTAATGATATTTATTAAATATATAATATATTGAATATATATTAATGATAGTAATTATGTAATAATAATTAATAATCAAAAATAATTATTAATATTAATGTTAAATATATTATACATCATTATGTAAATATAATAATATCTAATATTAAATATATTATATATCATTATATAAATATATTATTAATATATTGTATATTATGTATTATTTATCATTAGTAATTAATATTGTTGAAATTATATTTATTTAATATTAATAAAAATATATTATACATCATTATATAAATATATTAATAATTAATATTAAATATTTTGTATACTAAATACTTTTACATCAAAAGTGTTCCTTATATGAACCCAACTAGTTGATTTTACAAATTGATTGTAGCGTCTATATAATGCAAGACAATAAAAAAAGTACTTGTCATTTTTGCGTTGCTATTATTCCTTCTTGCTAGTTATCTAATTTTTTTTTTTGGTTTGCCATATTTTGTACTTAACATTTTGAAGAGCGATGTCTTGAAATGAATTCTAATTCATCTATATTTTGTAAATAAAAAATTCATAACAAGAATCCAAAATGAAAAATAAATACGGAAACACACATATATATTATCCTTGTTTTCAGTTTCAATCTAGATAAAATTACATTCTCAAAATTATACCCCACCTTCAGCCACATATTCACATGTCATTTCCCATTTATTTTAGTGACCACTTTGTGAAATGACTTTTCTAAATACATGAATAGATATTACATCTAAAATAAATGGAAAATGACATGATGGGTGTTTAGATTTGCATGTCATTTTTTCATTCATTTTAGTGGCCACTTTTGTTCTATGATCACAAGGAGTTGGGTGGGATAGATGCATTGAGGAGGGTGTATGGCGATGCATAGATAGCAGCGTACTAGGTTCTGTGGGCAGACTTCAGAGGTTATCTAACCTTATCTGTAGTGTTAGTTGTTTTTATTGGATCATTACTTTTTCCGGATCGCTGGTGAATGGGGCTATCAGTTGGATGGGGGAGGATTATTGAGCAGATGATGGAACAACCGAGGAGATATGCCTGTGGGAGTTGCATGCTAGCTCATCTATATCATGACTTGCACCAGGTCGCATATAGAGGATCATTGAGTTTTTCTTGAGTGTCACTCTGCTCCAGATCTGGGCATGGGAGCATATTGTTGTTACTAGACTGCTATGTCTGAGGGCTAGGCCGATAGGTAGGCCATATGTGTATGCTTATTCATTTGCACTTGTCCAGCCCAAGCTGAGCAATGTTGAGTATTGGAGACAGATGCTAGATGACATGGATACAATGATATGTAGGCCTTATATTGATTGTGATGTTTGGGATACATATCACCTAGAGATGTCATTTGTAGGTATACCTTGATTTTTGATAGGCCGCACACCATTCATCATAGAGATATTTTTGGCCCTACGAGTACAAAGATAGTTTGGTTTCACACAAGGTATGCCATAGGGTGTTGCGCACTATGGACGGTGCAAGGATGAGCCTTGATGGGGTCCTTGCATTGCTTACCAGGTCACTTATATGAAGTATATGGAATTGCAACTTGAGGTATGGGATCCCAGACTGGATATCGTTGATGCTGGTATGTTAGAGGATTATGCAGTTTATTATCATACACACCCATTTTCGCGGTTTACATATCCAGACGAGCCGACACCCATTTTGGTGGCACCTCAGCTAGGAGTTGGGAGACAGGAGGATGTGGTGGGTGGTGAGCAGGTAGCTGGCGGAGGAGAGGAGGATAGTGGAGATGAGGAGGAGAGTGGAGAGGAGGACAGTTCAAATGATGATGATGGAGATGATGGTGGAGGTGGCAGACAGGAGGAGCAGAGAGTGGTGAGACAAAGGACTATTATTGCTAATAGTTCTCAGGGTGTACAGAGGTTGAGGAGTGATACTGGTTGACAGACAATGATCAGGGTCACCTCTTCAGCGCAACAAACACAAATAGACATGCTACAGATCCAAGTTTAGACACTGCAGGGACAACAGGTGTAGTTACAGAGCCAGTTGGCTCAGGCTCAGGTTTTGGTAGCATAGCTCCAGACACAGTTGGCACAGGAACAGGTATAGGCACAGGCATCTCCACCTACCCTAGACCCACAGGTAGCCTAGTTGATTGCAGAGAGAGACTCATTCAAACAGTGGGCAGCAGAGGCAGAGGGTGTGGCACAAAGACTTATGGGCACTGTTGAGAGTGCATCATTATGAGAGGCCATTACAGAGGGGTTTGAGATGGCTAGGGAGGCTGAGTACTACCGAGTTCAATATGAGGAGTTGTGTCCTCCTGAGTGCAAATAGCCTTTCCCACAGTCCTACAGTAGGACCAAGAGAAAATCACAGATAGGTACACAGAGCAAAGGGGTTATAGGGCCTTGATAGGATCCTGATGCGAGGACGAGTGGCAGTCCATCATCCTTAAGACCAGCTTCATCAGGGGGGTCCACCAGCTAGCCTTGAGCCATTGATACAGGATTATTGATGTTTCTGATATTGTGGGGATAGGAGTATTGTTTTTTATCATATCTCATGTATCTCTCTATACTGTTGAGTTTCTTTGGACATTTGGACATTTGTATTTATTTTTTATGAGCGATGATATGCGACGGCGATAAATTTTGATGATGTGTTGCTTTGATGTGATTATGATATGGATATGTATGTGTGATGGGATGAATTTTGATATGCATGTTAGTGATTTGATGACTAATCATGATATGCAGGATGAGTTATGATATGCTCATGATGATGATTTATGATATGCTAATGATGATGATTTTATGATATGCTTATGATGATTTATGATGTGTACTAATGATGTCATGTAGGTGGATGACCTATGTTGTGATTAATGAAAATATGAAGATGGGATTTTTGAAATGCTTGTAATGTGTTGGCAAATGATGTGGAAATGTAATGTATGTAAGAAATTTTTGTTGCTAGATTTTTCGAATGCAATAAGGATGATGTGATGGAAAATGGATGGTTATGTTTATGAGATGATTTCATGGATTTGTTTATGGAAAATGATATGGAAATGATAAATGTATGCAAGGTAACATAAATAAATGAAATGGAAATGATAGATGAGTGCAATAATGGGATGAAATGTACGATGTAATGACATGGTTATAATAATGATAATGAGATGAAATGATAATGATGATAAAAGGATAATGAAATGTTATGAAATCATAACTATAATGAGGATGAAATGATAAATGATAAATGATAATGAAATAAAAAGATGAAATGATATGATATGATAAAACAAAATGATAAAATGATAATGTAGCGAAATGCAATGAAATGATAATCTAATGAAATGATAATGTAATGAAATGATAATGTAATGAAATGATAGTGTAATGAAATGATAATGTGATGAAATGATATTGTAATGAAATGTTTTGAAATGATAGTGTAATGAAAATGTAATGTAATGATAATGTAATGAAATGAAATGTCAAAATGAAGTGAAATGATAAAAGTTAATGATATGAATATAATAAGTAAGAAAAATAGAAATAATGTGAAATGGGGAAATGAATGATAAATGAAAGGATCTAAATGACATGCAAATGAATGATATGAGAATGATCAATGGCATGTAATGGAACTATGTGATAGATAAAAAAAAATTCCAAATGCATAATGATGGATAACTAAATGATAAAGTACGTTAAATGATATAAAAATGAATGATAAATGATGAACTAGAGGATATGTACATGACCTATATGAAATGATAATGATTAATGAAATAAGGATGAAAGACATGATGATGAAACAAATGTCTGAATTTCCTCCACAAATAGTCCAAAGAGACATGACAGTCGTTGATGTTTTTGTCCAACCTTTCAAAATTCTGATGCAAATCCAGTATGCAGATATATACATTGATCTAAATGAAATACAACTAAATGAAACCAACCATTTGTTGAGCCTTTCGTTAGCTTTCTTGAATCATCATAGAGTGTTTTTGTTTTTTTTCAAATGTTGGAAGTATGTACAAGCATCAAAGGGGAAATTAGAACCAATGATGACCTGAGTACAACTTTCATGATTTTTGATATAGCAAGTGAACACAAGCATCGAGGTATAATTGAACCGAGATGACCTGAGCATTGCTTGCATAAACAGACAAAGACTAGCCACTTTTTGATGCAAATGTGGAACTGTCATCAATGATACACTGTAGAAATCATGTCTCGTGACATATTTGCACCAAATTGATAGTTAACCTCAAGACAACAAACAAAGAAAAATCATCCTCTTTCCTCTCCACTCTAGCTTAGTACATCATCAAGTGTGCTCCAGAGAGATGACATTGAAAAATTCAAACAACCATTGCTCAAAACATAATACTGTTATTCCAAACACTAGTAAGATTTTAGATCATCTAGATATGAGTCATGATATGGTACTTAGCTGAAAACTATTGTGCTATGGATCAATGATTGGATAGTTGTTCATAGGATTTGATTGTTGTTTGCCTGAGTGGATTTTATGTCATTTTCTAGCTATTTCAGTAAACTCTGAAAGTTGATTGTCCCCAGTATGTCAATGTTTTCCCCCAGTATTGATACAACTTTCCAAAATAGATATGTACAATGATCAAACCATGGTAAGACATTATCGCTTTAGGCAAACGATGACAATATTGTGTTGGTATGGCCCTAAGATGATGGAAAGATGCATGAAAATGAAGGCTGAGAAGTTAAGTGCAAAACATGAACTAATAGATGGAGAGCTACAAATAGCATCTGTTTGCTAGATTTTCACTATTTTTTTTGTATTTTTCTTGTCAATAGACTGCTTGTTGCAGGTTTTCACCCTTATTACGATTTTTTTTATTTTATTTTTTATGATTTTTTCAGGACGTTTTCTACTATTTTTGTATTTCTTTAGGACGTTTTCTATTGTTTTTGCTTCAGGATGTTTTCTACTATTTTTGTGATTTTTTCAGGACTTTTTCTATTATTTTTTATGTTTCTTCAGGACGTTTTCTGATGATGATGACTGCTTTAGACATAATACTTTTTCAGGTGCATGATGTTGATAGGTTCGTCAAACAAGTTCCCTTCTAGTGTTGACAATGTGTATGCTCTTGAACTGTATATGGTGATGACCATGTAAGGACCCAACCAATTTGGCTCAAACTTACCTTTCTTTTCTCTGTCTTGCTGATTGCGTGGGTTCTCCTTCAGAACAAGATCACCAACTTGAAAGGAACATGGCTTGACTCTATGATTATAGCTATGGGACATCATCTGTTGATATTCTTTCAAATCATCGGTTGCTCGTTGTCTCTTCTCATCAAGGAGAACTTCCAGCTCTTACAATCAAGAAACTCGGTATTCATCATCTGTTGTGAGACCTTTCAGTGATACTCTAAGTGAGGGAATCTCAACTTCTAGAGGAAGTATAGCCTCTGCTCCATAGACAAGATCAAACGGTGTTGCTCCCATTGGCATTCGAATGCTAGTTTTGTAGGCCCATAATGCGAGATTAAGTTGAACATGCCAATCTTTCCCTGCATCGTTCACAATCTTTTTCAATATTTTCAGTATCATTTTGTTTGAGGCCTCTGCTTGGCCATTCCCTTGTGGATAATAAGGTGTTGAATATCTGTGTTGCATATGGAATCGTTCACAGAGTTCATCAGCATCCTGATTCTTGAATGGTTGTCCATTATCTATGATAATGGAGTTGGGAATGCCTTACCAACAAATGAGATAGTTGAGTATGAATGATGATATTTGTTTTTCGAAAACCTTAGTGAGAGGTACTTCCTCAATCCACTTGGTAAAGTACTCTATTGTTGTGATGATGAAATTGTGTTCATTTGATGATGAAGGATGAATCTTGCCAACTAGATCTAACCCCCATTGAGAGAATGGACAGGTCAGCGTAAACGGTTGTAGTTCCTATGTTGGTGCATGGATGAGATTTCCATGTATTTGACATTTAGAGAACTTCTTTACAAAATTGAATGATTCCCTTTCCATAGTCGGCCAGTAGTAACCCATTCTAATTAATTTCCTAGATAAGGTCAGTCCACTTGAATGAGTACCACAAATGCCACCATGAACGTCTTGTAAAGCCTTGTCAGATTTGTTACATTCAAGACATCGAAGTAAAGTACCATCAAGACTGTACTGATAGAGAGTGTCAGCGATAAGGGTATAGTGAGAGGATTGTCGGATAAAGTTGCACTTTTGGTTATGGGATAAGTCAATTGGTAAGATGTCATCTTTTAGGTAGGCATAAATCTTTCCATACCAAGGTGAATCAAATCCTACTAAGTGGAAAATGATTTGGCTTTCAGGTGTGTCATAGGTAGGTACAAATGATTGTTCCACCAGAAATTCATAGCGAGCCTAAGTTTCTGGGAGTTGTAGCAATGATGCGATCATGGCCATGGCGTCAGCTGCTTTGTTATCAAGTTTTGGAATCTTTATGAAATTGATATCTATGAAGTACTTCTTGAAATCATCAACCATCTTCTTATATGGAAATAGTTTGTCATCTTTGGTTTGATAATAATCATTGATCTGATTTATGACTAACTGTGAGTCACCATAAACTTGTAGTTCTGTAATCCTCCATTCCAATGCTATCTTGAGTCCAGTGATTAAAGCTTCATATTCGACTATGTTATTAGTGCATGGAAACATTAGTTTATATGACCGAGGAATGGTATTTCCTTGAGGGGTGACAAAGAGTATGCCTGCCCCGGATCTGTGTTGAGTGAAAGAACCATCAAAGTATAAAAACCAAGGTTGCTTTGATTCTGCAGTGAAGACACCAACATCTAGAAAGTCAATGTGCATGGGATGCTCTGCTTGTAGTGGTGCTTTAGCTAGTTGATCAGTGATAACTTTCCCTTTGATTTCTTTTCGATCAACATAATGAATGCCAAACTCGCTTAAGATCATAACCCATTTTGCTAGTCATCCTGTCAATCTAGCTTTGCTTAACAAATACTTGAGTGGATCAATATTTGCAACAAGATTAATTATATGAGTTAACATGTAGTGTCAAAACTTCTGTGATGCAAAGACTACTACAAGGCAAGCCTTTTCGATAAAAGTGTAGTTGAGTTCATGACCTATAAGTGTTCGGCTTATGTAATAAATTGGATGTTCTTTTCTTGTAGAGTCCTCTTGTGCTAATAATGCCCCTAAAGATGTCTCTGTTGCAGCAATATATAAGATTAGAGGTTTCTCTAGATTTGGTGGTACTAGAAATGGTGGGTTCATCAAGTATTGCTTGAACTGTTGAAAGGCCAATTCACACTTATCATCCCATTTGAAAGGAACATTCTTATGTAATAGATGCATGAAAGGTAGGCTTTTATTGGCCAGCTGTGCAATGAACCTTTGTATAGATTGAAGTCATCCTTGTAATGACCTCAACTGATTGATATTCTTTGGTGGAGGCATTTCCATGATTGCTTGCACCTTGGTAGGATCTACTTCAATTCCTTTTGCTAATACTATGTATCCCAAAAGATTTCCAGATGTGAATCCAAAAATACATTTCTTGGGGTTGAGGAAAACTTTGAACTTTTCCAACCTCGCAAAGATTTTGGATAATACTTCAAGATGTCCTTCTCTTGTGTATGATTTTTCCAATATGTCATCTACATAATCTTCCATGAATGTGTGCATCATGTCATGAAAAATTCTAGTCATAGCTCTTTGGTAAGTAGCCCCGACGTCCTTTAGACCGAAATCCATGATGCTCCAACAATAAGTCCCCCATGGACATGTGAAAGTTGTTTTGTCATGGCCTTCAGGTGTGATCTTCATTTGGTTGTAACCAGAAAAACCATCCATTAGTGAATACATGGAATGGCCAGCTGTCAGATCTACTATGGTATCAATGCTTGGAAGAGGGAAGTCATCCTTAGGACATGCCTTATTAAGATCTTTGAAATTTGTGCACACTCTGACACTTTTGTCAAGCTTGGACACTGGAACGATGTTGGAGATCCATTCTGCATAGTCGATTGATCTTATAAATCCCACATCAAGGAGTTCTCTGAGTTCTTCTTTAACCAGCAGTGCAACATGAGGATGCATCTTTCTAAGTTTTTGTTTCACCGGTTTAACTCCTAGTTTGATGAAAAAGTGATACATTATAAGATTAGGATCAATACCTGGCATGTCTACGTAAGACCAAGTAAAATTGACTTGATTTGTTATGAGAAATTCCATGAACTTTGGCACTTCTTTATCTATCATTGATGTAGCTAACTGTACAATCTTTGGTTTTTCTGAAGTTTCAAGGTTAACTACTTTTGTAGGATCAATCAAGATAGGTGATCGCTCATGATAATGCTCTGGGAGAGTGTCAAATATCCCATCATCAGGTGCCTTAAAAAGGTTTTCACCATATGATACGCTCTTTGTTTTATCTTTTGTTTGATCTAACACTGCCAGATTCTGGTTTTCACCATTAGATCTTTCTTTTTATTTTTATTTTTGCAGCTAGGAGACTTGACACTCTCCTGATTAAAGACTCTATGATGAAAATCACTAGTGGAACAATCATTTGTATCATCTGTGGAAAGGAAGTTCATGATAGATTCGCCACTTGGGAACATAGGTAGATCAATAGGTCCGAATGAATCCCAGTCAATGAGATCAGGATAGATCAAAGGTAACAGATCATCAGGTTGTGTGAGATCGACTATGGTTAAGTTCATAACAGAGTTGTCTATAGGATCCGAGGTATGAGGAAAATCAATGATGGTACCGTTATCACGATAATCATGTTTGATTAAATCTGACTCAGTATCACTAGAACCATAGTCACTTTGTAGTTTAGATTCTTGCGGTTGGGACCCTGACCCTTCTCCTTCAATTAGATTTCAGGTGTACTTGTGTACCACATCAACCCTTTTGTCCCTCCAAAACTCATCATTGTGGATGGTGTCCCATTCATATTCACCAGAATCTGTGTCAGAATTATTATCTACGAAATTATGAATTGTTGTCAAACAGACTACCCGTGTATCAGACCCTTCTTGTAATGTGAGAATAGTATCATGCAACTATTTAGGTGGTCTTTATTTTGAGCTAGTATCATAGCCTAGTCCTATTTTATCCTTTGCAACAAGTCCTGGAAGGTGAATAGGCTCAACTACTCCTTCTCTCATTCCGATAGGACCATTACAATCATAGCCCATCTTTTGCATGATTGAATATCCTTTACCATATTGATCAGTTGGTAATTTGATATTAAGAAATTTTTCATCTTCATATTTATAGAGCCAACTTAAAACTTCTCTATCCTTAGAATCTTACATAGGGAATTTTTCTTTGATAAATCGTCCATTAAACTTTGTATTGGGCTTTGTTGGTGGTTGCATTGACGTGGATGCTACAAATATATGTTGTTGTACAATAGAGGGTTGTCCATGTGACCGAGGTGATGTAGGTAGATTTGCAAGGAAGAGAGAGTACTCCCCTACTCCATTGTCCTTGAACCATAGTTGCTTGTCGAAGCTTTTGGTTAACTGACTAATTTGTGTATCAACTTTGAGAGAAGTATTAGTAGGAGCTTCTCGATTGTTGGGAACCAAAGTATCTTGACTAGCTTTGATGTTGGAACAAGTTTGACAGTTTGAATTGTCAGCTGGTATTGTGATCTCTTGTCTATCACAAGGAAACTTAAGACATTGATGATATGTGGACGAGACAACTTGCATCTTGTGGATCCAAGGATGACCCAACAAGATGTTGTATGCAAGATCACGATCTAACACTTGACATAAACTATTTTTGATAACAGGCCCCACTCTGACTAGTAGCATGATTAAACCTTTAGACACTCTTTCCTCCTCATCATCATAGGCTTTAATGGTAATCTTTCTTCTACGATCAATGGAGTCCTCAAAAAATCCTAAAGCCTGAGCTAACTTCATAGTAAATATATTCAAACCAGCACCTCCATCTATTAGGACGTGTCTAACACGAAACTTGTGGATCATGACTTCTAGGTATAGCGATGAATTATGGGGATGTGTCATGGAGACATCATCTTTTTTAGAGAATTAAAGGCATGTGGGTGAGGAAAAGTGTCCTACCATGGCTTGAAATCGGTCTACATCCAGATCAGTGGATACAGTTGTTTCAATGAGGGCCTTTTCTAGAATTTCCTTGTGTGCTGGGGAAATTTTCAAGAGTTCTAAGATAGAAATCTAAGTAGGAGTTTTTCCAAGTTGATTGACTAAGTCATATTGATGTTGAGGTAGGGGCACATTGGTTTTCGAAGAAGCACCCTTTAAGACAACTTTAGCTTGTGCTCTTGTTGTTGTGTTGACTTCTCTATATTCCATCTTTTCTTTAACTTTAATAACATTGACCCATTCATCATTAGTGTAGATATGATTGATTATATGATCATTGATATGATTCACACTTTTCCCCAAAGACTCACCCTTTTGATATTTGGGAAAAGGGTTGCAAAATGCTTGGTGGTCTTCATTTGATTGTTGGTGTCCTACTTTGATGGTGTCATTTTCTATCAAATCTTGGATCACATTTTTCAAGGCTTGACAATTATTCATCCAATGTCCCTTGCACCGATGATACTCACAATAGTATGTGTCATTGCATGATGGAGGCTTCACACTGGGTTCAAAATTTCATTGAGGCGGTAGGGTGATAATGTTCTTTGCCATCAACTCTTTAAGGGCAGATTCTAGAGATTGACCTAGTGGAGTAAAAGTTCTTCTACTAGAGAAGAATGAAGATCATTGTGGATTTGTGTTCAAGGTACTTCCTAAGACATTGTTGTTGTTATTGTTTCCACGGTGACCTTGATTGTTGGAATTTCATTTGGTTGGAGTAAAATTTTGACTCATGTTATTCCTCGGAGGAGGAGGATTTTTTTCTTGATTTGTGACCAAGTTGACATTGTAATAGTTATTGTTGTGAGGAGCACTTGGAGTAGTAAGAACAAATGGCTTAGTCAAGATATGATTTGCATCTACAACACCATCATTGACCATGTTTTTTTTTGCGAGTCCAAAACTTAGATTTGTTGTTGTGATGATTTGAAGAGCTAGGATTGTCCTTGTCAAGTTTTATTATCCCTCTTTGGACAAAGGAACTTTCAATGGTGATGAAATTTTCAATCAATTTTTTAAAAGAGGGAGGACAATGAAGATTAAGCCGATAGCTCATCTCTTGATCTAACTTGTTTATGAAAGTGGTGATCTTTTCCTTTTCAGAAACGTGGCATGGATATCTAGCAAACAATCGTCTCCATCTTTGAAGAAATGTAATGAATGGTTCACCAGGTTTCTATTTAGCCTTGCAGAGATCAATCATGGTTATTTGATGTTGTATGTTGTAGGAATATTGTGATATGAACTCATTAATCAATTCCTCAAATGTCTTGACAGGTGGTGTGATTTTTTATAGCCATTCCATAGATTGGCCTCCAAGACTTCTAGGAAACAAATGCATCAAGTATGTTTCCTCATGAGAAAATTCTAATGTCATATTTCAGAAGTCTCTAATATGATCGACTAGATCCGATTTACCATTGTAACGATCGAACTTTGGGATTTCACAATGTTTGGGAAATGGGATCATGTTGAGACGTCAGTCAAAAGGATAAGGACAAATGTCATCAAGAGTGTATGTATTTGTTGTGGCTCCCCCTTGTAGATCTTTAATTTTTCCTTGTAGTGCTTTAACTTGTTGAGTCAAGGCACTAAGATCAGACAAGGGTGTTTCATTAGGATTACTCTTTATGTTCTCAGTATCAAAATCATAGGGCAATTTAGCTCCTTTTTCAGCTAGATACAAGAAATATTTTTCTTTATTGCGCTCCAAAATCTTTTCTAAGGATTTGTGAAATTTTGGATCTTGCTCAGCCTCTCTAAGACGTTCTTCATCTCGTTCATCATCACTCTCCATAGGAGTTTTGCTCCCATCCCTGTTGAAAGGGAATGGATTTTTTTCTCTTTCACCCATGTTATCTTTAAAAAGGGGATTATGACTCACACTATAAAGGGTACTACTAGTCTCACCCTCTTCTTGAGTTCTTTGGGTATGATCTTCTTGTTGAATATCCTCTTTCAGCTTATTATATTGAGATCTTGTAAAAATAGGCATACGATTTTGAAACGTTCTTCTAGACTTTGATCACAATTTGATAAATACACAAATGATGATATTTTGATCTGATAAGATGAAAATATTATGATATTATCAAAAGATGTCCCTAATTCTTGATTGTGGCTTCCAATGATAAAGGATATCAAAATCTTGTTGGGGAAGTTGAATCAAATAATCAGAAATTTGTTTGAAAGGTGCACTTTTTAAGATTTGATCCTTGTTTTCAAAGAATGATAAGTATATCAAAGTAGCCTAATTAAGATCCCTAAAGGATTTGACTTGGATGTGTTGGATATTCAATAGAAGGTTGTGGTATATAATTGAACTCAAGAGGCTGATTGTGATTGTGTCGTTGTGATAGAGCTAGTCTCTAAAAATAAGCTCATGAATCTAAAGGGTCTACAGTGTATTCATCAGTAAATCCCCTAACAAAATCTTGGTACCTATGGAGAAATTTGCGGTAATGCAGCAAGACGTTTCAACTTTTGTATAAAAACTTCCTTCGTTGTAAGGTTTTCTTGTAACCTAGAGGTTTCTTTGGTTTCTTGATTCTGTTGGCAATTGAATTCTTGAAAATTTTGGTAGATTTCCACTCCCTAAGTATGAGAGAAATGTCGATATTCTACTGGATCGAGGATGCTATAAACTCATATCTGTCAAAAACAATGATTTGGGAAAAGTGGTAAATGCGCTACTCTATCCCATGTATGCACTACAGAAACAGGCATATATGCCAGAGAAATGGTCAAATGAGCTACAATATGTCGCAAATGTGCTACTCTATGTCCTATATGTGCTACAGAAAAAAAATGTTGTGATAGTGACCGAAAAACTATTTTTAGAATATCCAACGTATGCACTAAAACACTCAATGCGCTAAAACAGACTCTAAAAGCGCTAGAATAACCAGTGAATGCGCTAGAACAAACCTCAGATGCGCTAGAATATACCCTATATGCGCTAAAATAGTTTTCCAAGGTAATTTTTTTGAATAGTTTGTGAGCAGTTTCAGCTAAAATTTGACATGTTCATTTTGGATGATATTATACCTGAATTAGTGTGATTGAAAACATAGCAAACACTCTAAAAATAGTTTTTCTTAAGCCCTATACTAAACATCAAGTGTATGCTCAAAAAAAAATTTCAAAAAGTGTTTTCATAGGTTTGGCACATAAAAGACAATTCAGACAGACTCACTCTTAATACTCAAGTAGGTCATCATAATAATCAATAGCCCACATCTTAAAACTGCATCAACTCACACAGCCGTGTCACCCCTGAAGGGGTGCCTATGTTTTTGTCTTTTCTAGGGGCGTACTCAGAGTGACGGAAGTGGATACCAGATCCCTTGAGAAAACAATCCTTGGTAGTTATATGGTGAGTATCTTGGGGGCAGATTCTTCCCTCCACTTGCACTATGATTATTATGATGTTCAGAAATTAACACGGTGAGATACTACAATAGGTTCGTAGTAAGGGTTTTCGTTTGGTGCGGCAATAATAAAATTCCTCAGGAGACCTCCCAACCTTTACAACAAAGGCTTTGGGGATGGTTATTTTGCACACTACCATCGAATTGTGGACTTCCCTGAATTCGATTTTGAGTATAGTGGGTTGGAAAACTTGGCTTTACTTGTTCCCACTTAGGTCATTCCTCTTGGATGAGTAGTTTTTCCCACAAGAGTAGGCCTTCTAAAGGATGTAATAAAGTATTGAAATTGCATGAATGTAAAAGGAAAGTCTGGTATTTTGGTCACCCAGTTAAGGGGAGAGCATAGACCTATTGACACAAACATAGTAGACAATGTTCTTTTTAAAACCCAAATCACAATGATCTAATCTATGTGAAGATGTTGCTTCATAAAAACAAGTTGTTGAATTTTAACTGCAAAACTCATTGTGTGGTGACTATCCTATATTGCTTCATTTTAAATCCATGTCTACCCTAGGGTTGCTTCTTTTTAAAAACTAGATGTGACTATCCTAGATTGGTTCTTTTTAAATCAGAAAATGTTTTGTCTACGGAAGGCATCAGACTTAGAACCTTGTTTAGTTACAACTTCCATGCGCTAAAAGATCACCTCTATGGGCCACAAAAACAAATAAATGTGCTAAAACATATCCTATAAGCACTACAGAAAGTCCTAAATGCACTAAAAGAACTCTTAAATGCGCTAGAAGAGAATGGAGAAAAAAATTTACAAATTTTTTAGTAAACTAAGCTGAGTATATGCACCATTTTGTTCCTTATAAGTGTCATTTTATTCCCTAAATGCACTGAAACAGTTTTTGGATGTGTCGGAAGACCTGTAAAAGCGCCGAAAGAAACCTTGTATGCATTGCAGAGACCCGTGGATGCGCTAAAACATAAATTTTTGCTAAAAATATGAATTCTAGAATGCAAAATCCTGTCAAAAAAACCTGCAAAAAGACGTTAAAAATGGGGCAAAGCCCCACGGTGGGCACCAGAAATGTGTGGTCGATTTTAGAGTGTGATAAATGTAAATTAAAACAAATAAATTAAACACACTGATAGAACATTATATTAAAAACAAAATTTAAATGAAAATAAATGCAAACTCTCTCTTTTGTCTTTGATGTAGTCCTATCGTCCTCTATCTCCAGTGTTTTTGTTTATTCTAGCTGGCTCTCAGATCTTGGGCTAGGCTCAACAAATGGTCTTCCTAGAGAACGAGATTAAATATGAATGCATACAATACTATGCTAAGATGTGATTATGCTTATACTAGACATGATTGATAAAATGAAAGATTACGAAATTGATAAAAAGATGATAAAAGCAATGCTAGAATGCTAGAATGGAAGTAATCTATAATCTGTATGGGTTATATGTTGTAGGTGTAACCAATACTTGGATTCACAAGGATATTTATAGAGTTTTGAAAAGATTCTGATTGGCTAATGTGATCAACGCCTGTGAAAAATCCTTGCAGATCAAATGGTCGAAGATGGATAAGACTAGAGAGAAAAATAGAAGAAAAAATAAAGCAAGGATTGTTTCCCTTTTTTTCAAAGAAGAGATAAGATGAGATGATAAAGATGAATTGTAAAAATCATCTTTTTGTGCGATTTTGGAAAGATATTGAAGAAGATAAATAGTGAATTATTAAATTCAATTATTCATTTATGGGTGACATGGAGATTTTTCTTAAAATAAAATATTTACCCGAGATTTGAAGAATAATGGAGGATTTCATAATTAAATAAAATATTTAATTATGATTTGAAAAGATATGGAAGATTTTTAATTAAATAAAGATATTTAATTAATTTTTTTAAGAAATGGCATGTAAATGAAATTAATTAAATAAAATATTTAATTAATTAGAAGAAATATTTAAATTTAATTAATAAAAAAGACTTAATTAAATTCAAAAAGTGATAATTAATTAAAATAAATAAAGTGTATTTATTTAATTAATCAAGTAGACATATGAATAAAGTGTATTTATTCAATTAATCATGTATATTGCAAATATGGACAACATTGGTAAAAAAAATGTACTAATTAAAAATCCATATAGGCATACATCATTATATGTCCATAAATTTATAAGATATATACAAGAAAGTCATAAAAGTTTAGGAATGTAGATAAAAATTTATATAGGAATACATGTCATTATATGTTCTTTACAAGACTTGTCTACCTTTTTAGATAAGGGTTCATTTTTCCTTTTCCTTATCATATATTTCCAATTGTATTTGTTCCATGGAATTCTTAAGCTCAAGAATCTTTGACTCTACCACTCCCTATCTTCCTTCTTCCCTCTTTCTCTCCCTCCCTCTATCACTTCCACCCTACCACTTCCTATCTCCCTATATCCCTCCTCTCTCCCTTAGATTAATAAATTTATATTAGCCTAAAATTAAACTAATGAATTAATGCAATGATTATAGATGTTAGGTTTAGGGTTTAGGGTTTAAGGTTTAACCTAATGGAGAGAGAAATAGGGGAAGAAGAGATATATGTAGTGTTAAGGTGGAAGGGATAGAGGTACATATAAAGAGAGGGGATGGGAGAGGTATGCATAGAGAGAGTGAGAGAGAGGGAAGGAGGGAGGTAGGGAGGGATAATGTGAAGGGTAGGTGGAGAGAGGTTGAATGTGTGTTAGGGAGAGAGGGAGAGAGAGAGAGGTGAGATAGAGAGAAAGAGAGTAGAGAGGGAAGGGGAGACAGAGAGAAGTGAGAGAGGTGATATATATATATGAGAATGAGAGAGAAGTAGAGAGGTGAGGAGTAAGGTGGAGAGATTGAGAGAGGGAAGGAGGGAGGGAGAGAGAAAGAGGTATAGAGTGATTGGTTAGATAGCGAGAAGTAGAGAGAGAAGGTGGGTGAAAGGAGGAGAGAGAGAGGGTGGAGGGAGAGAGAGATAGAGAGAGGTGAGACAAATAGAAGTAGAAAGGGAAGGAGAGAGAGGGGGAGGTAGAGAAAATTAGAGAGGGAGGGAGGGGGAGATAAATACAAATTCCCTATTTTAGACTTATATAATCTATTGATTATTATATAACCTTGGAGATGACTACCTAGAGGAATTTTCCCTAGTGACCCATACTATAATTCTATAAAGGAGGAAACTGGGGCTTAAAAAACTAGAGTGAGAGAGGGAATTAGGAAGGGATGGAGAGAGGTTGTGTGGGAAGGAGGGAGATAGGGAGAGGTAGTTAGAGAGAGGTAAGGTGAACAAACTAGAGGTAGGTAGAGGGATCTAGGTAGGGTGGGAGAGGTAGAGAGAGGTGGTGTGAGCGAGATAGAGGGGAGGGAGAGGTTTTCACAATGCTTATGAAGATTTGAAAGTAGTTATCACTATACATAATAGTGGGAGGGAGGGAGAGAGAGGGAAGGAGGGAGATAGGAAGTTGTAGGATGCTAGGGATAGAAGGAGGGAGAAAAAGAGGGAAGGAGAAAGATAGGGGCAGCTATAGGGAGTGGTCTGGTGTGAGCGATAGAGGGAAGGAGAGAGATAGTGAGTGGTAGGGTGGGAGGGAGAGAAGGAGGGGTAGATAGACAGAGGTTGTGTGTGTGTGTGAGGGATAGAGAGGGGAAATGAGGGAGATAGGAAGTGGTAGGGTGGGAGGGATAGAGGGAGGGAGAGAAAGAGGGAAGGTCAGAGATAGGAAGTGGTAGGGTGGGAGGGATATAAGGACCCAAATGGACTTAGTGTGAGGGGAGATGTGATGGTTGATAGTGGAAAATAGGCACCAAAAATGGATTTATAGGATAGAGGAAGGAAGAGAAAGAGGCAAGGAGGGAGATAAAGAGACTGTAGGGTAGGTGAGGATGATATACAAAGACTTGGGGAGAGAGGGAGGGGTAGGTAGAGAGAGATAGTGGAGAGAAGTTGTATGTGTGTGAGGGAGAGAGAGGGGGAAGGAGGGAGAGAGAAAGTAGAGAGGGAAGGGGAGAGATAAGTAGATATAAGGTTTTGTATTGTGCATGAATTTTTGCAAGCAAAAAAAGTGAGAGATGATTGCATAAGTGAAGTTGAACAAATGAATTGAAAGATTCTTGAACTTAAGAATTCCATGGAACAAATACAATTGGAAATAAATAATAAGGAAAAGGAAAAAATTGGATCTAAATGCAGAAAAATAGAATCATATCACATTCATAAAAATCTCACCATGATAAATGGTTGTATCTTTTCTTCACTCATGTTTGGGTCCATTTTGGCTTACCAACATCCATAATTTATGATTATGATCCATGAATTTTTTACTTTTGGTAGACATTGCGGACCATGTTAAATACATAAGGAATTAGTCTATAGGCTTTCATTTGTAGATAATAAAATAAGTGGATTAGGATTTAAGGTTTAACCTAATGGATTATGCAACAATGATGATGGATTAACCCAAAGAGAGACATAAAGATGGGGTTGAAAGATCTTATAATGAAGAAATTGAATAAAGAGGAAGTAGTAGTTCATAATGAAATAAAATAATAGGAGAATATTAGATAGATGGAGGATGATATGGTAGATATAGTGAAGAAATCTTCATATGATCATATTTTAGATGTGGAATAGAAGGACATAGAGTAATTGAATTTTTCCAAAGAAAATGGAGTATTGGTAGAAGACATAAAGGTTGCACAAGAGTTATAATGCTTATGAAGAGTCAAGCGGATGATAAATCCCAATAAATAAATTAGAGAGAGGTAAGTCATTGATCATGAAAATACTTTTGTTAAATAGTGATGGTATCAATAAAGAACTAGTAGAAAGGAGAAGTATCTTAGAAATATATACAAGACTAAATATAAATATCTTTAGAATATCCAAACCAATATAAAAATGAGCACAATTGTAGAAATAACATAAGGTACTAGTAAGTGACCAATGTTCGTTAAACTTTAAGATAGGTACATATTATGAGGAAGTATTGCATCATGTTAAAGGATATATGTCATTTATTTTTGGGAATCTTGGCCACATGGTAGTATGAGAATAAATTCATAAATTTTCATAAAGAGAATACTTAAACTATGATGAAGGACATAAAGAAATATACTCTAGGGATAGATGATTTGATAAAATATTTGAATGGCATAAACTATTTTACCAAGATCTAGATTTGAAATTAGTTATCACTAGATCATAATAGAGAGAGGGGGAGAGAGAGGGAAGGAGGGAGAGAAAGAGGGAAGGAGAGAGATATGGATATGTATAGAGAGTGGTAGGGTGGGAGGGATAGAGGGAAGGAGGGAGATAGGGAGTGGTAGGGTGGGAGGGATAGGTATAGAGAGAGTTAGGGAGGGAGGCAAGGAGGGGTTGGTGGAGAGAATGGAGAGAGAAGGGGAAAGAGGGAGATAGGAAGTGGTAGGGTGGGAGGAATATAGTGAGGGAGAGAAAGAGGGAAGGTCAGAGATAGGAAGTGGTAGAATGGGAGGGATAGAAGGACCCAAAATGGACTTAGTATGAGGGGAGATGCGATGCTGGATTGTGGGAAATAGGCACCCAAAATGGATTTATAGGATGGAGGGATAATCATAATGTTTTTGGGTTGGTATGATGGAGGGAGATGGTAAGAAATGGTTTAGAAGAATGATAATAGATAAATTATTGACTTAAGAGATTATTCTTGCTCTTGAGAAGTTGAGGAAGGAGCATGTGCACAAATTCAGATGAAATAAAAAACCTCTTGACTTTATCCACTTCTACATTGCCATTTTCCCATTGCGCATACTGCACATGCACCTTCCTCAACTTCTCAAGAGTGGAAGGAATCTCTTCACTCAATACACTATCTCATTCACTTTGGTTTGCTTCCTCAAATTCCTTTTCCATTTCAATTTCTCAAGAGAAGGAAGAATCTCTTAAGGAAATACATTATGTTTTATCATTCTTACAAACCATTTGTCACCACCCCCCTCCATTATACCATCCCACAAACATTATCCCTATCCCTATCCAAAAACATTATCCCTATCCCTCCTCGACACTATAAATCCAATTTGGGTGCCTATGTCCTATAATCCACCATCACATCTCCCCCTCCTACTAAGTCTAAAATATTAATTTATTCTATTTCCATACCATTTCCCATTTATACCCAATTTGTTGAGAATGTCTTAGTGCAACAATATATTTAGGGGGAAGAAGAGAGAGGGAAGGATGAGTTTAGGGTAGTTAAGACAATGAGGATGAATTTAGGGTAGCTAAGAAAATTAATTAAGGTCTCAGTGATCACCCTCATAAGTTCTTTAGAGTCTAAATAAGAAATGGATTCACCCTAATCCTATGCAATGGCAAAAAGTATTCCTATCCTATCCTTGTTTTTGTTCCAATCAGATGAAGAAAGTGAAATGATATTTTTACTGTACCAAAGAGTTGTTCTGAAATTTGAAGATGGACTTTATTATATTATTTGTGTGTACGAAACAAAAAAAATTCATAAGGAAATAATTGATAGGCGACGGTGTGTTTTCCAGCACTACAAATAATGTGAGCACTTTTTTCTCCAATCAAATGAAGAAAGTGAAATGCCATTTTTACTGTACAAAATATTTGTTCTAAAATTTTAAGGTGGACTTCATTACATTGTTGGTGTGTACCAATCAAAAACTTTTCATAAGGAAATATTTGATAATGGGCAGTGTGTTTTCCAACATTGTAATAATGTGAGCATTTTTCATAAGGAAATAATTGATAGGGGACAGTGTGTTTTCCAACATTGTAAATGATGTGAGCATTTTTTTGTTTCAATCATATGAAGAAAGTGAAATTTCATTTTTAATTTACCAAAGATTTCTAAATTTTTGATGTCACCACCTCTCTCTACCTCCCTCTCCATGTCTCTCTGATTTCATCTCTCTCCCTTTATACCTCCCATGCTACCTCTCTAGACATCTCCCTCCCCCTATCCCTTTATACTTCTACTCTAAAAACACTTGAAAAGAAGCAGACCAAAGTGAATAAGATAGATAATGTATTGACTCAAGAGATTGTTCATGCTCGTGAGAAGTTGAGGAAGGTGCATGTTTAGTATGTGCAATGGGAAAAATGAACCAAGAATGTAATGAAGTCCACCTTCAAATTTTAGAGTAGTCAAGGTGATAAAGAGGATGATGGGTCTAACAATAACCACATCATTTCCCATTGCACATAGTGTACATGCTTACCTCCAGTTCTACATTTTCATTTTCCCATTGCTCATAGTGCACATGCTCCATCCTCAACTTCTCAAGAGAAGGAATGATCTCTTAAGTCAATAAATTACCTATTATCATTCTTATAAACCATTATACCAACCCAAAAATATTATCCTTAAATCCCTCCTCCATCCTATAAATCCATTTTTGGTTCATATTTCCCACAATCTACCATCACATCTCCCCCTCCTACTAAGTCCATTTGTGGTCCTTTTATTCCTCCCACCCTACAACTTCCTATCTCCCTCCTTCCCTCTTTCTCTCCCTCCCTCTATTAGTTTGATTTGTACATTGTCCAATCTTGATTTCCTAAACAAGTTTATGGGAATTATGGTCAATATTAGTGGTAATGGTGTCAAATATGTCCCTTGATTTTATTTTTGAATATTTTACGTTTAATTTTTTTAGGCTATTGGATAGTTGTGAAATATGATAAAGGGGGGAAATATGGCTTAAGGAGTTCCATTTTGAATATCAAGTATAAATTCAATTATTGAGGGAGGTCAACAATAAAGGAATTTTTACTAGCTTGTGGAGATGGTTTACATAAGGATCATATCACAAAGGCTTAATATTTTGATGCGGTCCCTTATATCAAGGTTCTTTTGAATATAAAATAAAATTTGTCACCAACATAAAATATGTGAAGTTTGTGGTGAATTTTGTGTCACTCTCTATATTTATATTATTAGAATGTAAGAATTTATTTAACTTATTGGTACATACACTTTATGCTCTAAAAAATTTCATGTTCCTTGTCAAGTTTTGGTTAACGAGCATCTAACTGGA
This sequence comes from Sequoia sempervirens, assembly GCA_007258455.2. Lineage (NCBI taxonomy): Eukaryota > Viridiplantae > Streptophyta > Pinopsida > Cupressales > Cupressaceae > Sequoia > Sequoia sempervirens. The sequence continues at coordinate 40,987 of VDFB02321192.1, forward strand.
AATTGTGGATGGTCATTCATGGTAGGATGTGTAAATAAATGTCTTAGATGGGAACCCAAGACATGTTTAGAAAGAACTATGCAATGTAGAACTATGGATAACTAGAATGAAGTAATGATGTAAGTGGGGGATGTTATCATCCTAAATGTGTGGTTGCACAACATAGTATACATGAAATAGATTTACAAGAATGTAATTGACCTCCTCCATTTGTTTTCTTATCTGCAAATGAAAGCCTATAGACTAATTCCTTTATGTATTTAACATGGTTCACAATGTATACCAAAAGTAAAAATTCATGGATCATAGTCATAAATTATGGATGTTGGTAAGCCAAAATGGACCCAAAAAATGAGTGAAGAAAAGACACAAGCATTTATCATTGTGAGATTTTTATTAATGTGATATGATTCTGTTTTTTTGCACTTAGATCTAATTTTTTCCCTTTCCTTATCATTTATTTCCAACTATATTTGTTCCATGGAATTCTTAAGTTCAAGAATCTTTGATTTCAATTATTCAATTTCACTTATACAATCATCTCTCACTTTCTTTTCTTGCACAAATTCATATGCAATACAAAACCCTCTATCTACTTATATTTTCCCTTCCCTCTCTACTTTCCCTATCTCCCCTCACTCTCTCTACCTACCTCTCCCTCTATTCCTTCAACCTTACCTCTCTCTACCTACCTCTCCATGTCTCCCTCATTCTCTCTCTCTCCCTTTATCCATCCCTTGCTACCTTGCTAGACCTCTCCCTCCCACCATCCCTCTATACTTCTCTCTATCTTTCATCTCTCACCATCCCTTCTAACCTTACTCTCCCTCCCTTTGTCCCTCTTTCACCTCTCTCTCTTTCCACCTACCCATCCCTTTATTGCTCACTCCCTCATTCCCTATCTATCTCCCTCACACACACACAATCTCTCTCTGCCTACCCCTCACATTATCTGTCCATCTGTCACTCCCTTCGTCCCTCCCTCCCTCTCTCTCACTCTCTCTATACATACCTCTCTAAACCTCTCTCGATATGTACCTCTATCCCTCCCACCTTACCACTCACTATCTCTCTCCTTCCCCCTCTCTCTCCCTCACACACACAACCTCTCTCCACCTACCCATCCCTCTCTCCCTAACTCTCGCTAGAGGGAGGGAGGGAGGGGGAGAATGAGGGAAGGAGGGAGATAGGAAATGGTACAATGGTATGGATAGAGGGAGGGAGAGAAAGATGGAAGGAGGGAGATAGGGGGTTGTAGGGTGGGAGGGATAGAGGGAGAGAAAGAGGAAAGGAGGGAGATAGGGAGTGGTAGGTTGGGAGGGATAAATGGAGGGAGAGAAAGAGGGAAGGATGTGTTGATGATAATGAAGGGTGAAAGCTTCTATTTGTAAACTCTTATTGTGAGGAATGATGTAATTCAAAGATCGATGGATGAAAATTTAGAGATATCAAGAAAGAGGAAATAACCAAGTGTCAAGAGGAGGTTTATTAAAAGGGTGGATAATGATATGGATTGGAAAAAGAAAGGGGAGATATTTGTAAGATTTCTAAAAGAGGAAATATTTAACTTTTGGACTACTCCAAGGGAGGTTGGAGATTTAAAATTAGGACTAACTCGAAAGAGGAAAATTGTCTCATGCATGGTCAAACCTAAGAAAGAAGTGGCTGCAAAGCTACGTAAAAGTATTCAAGACATTAAAAAATGTGTCGATCATGAAAGGGAATAATATGGGGTGTTAATAGGTAAGAGCAGTGGGGATGAAGAAAAATGTGTCAATAATCAACTTGTAGATGCAAAAGCAATAGTTGGAAGTGTTGAAACTGTAACAAAACAACAAAAGACTAAAATATTTTGGTAACTAAGTATAGTCATCATCAATTTTATCCCCACTCTAGTGAGATTCCAAGATGAATATATGCTCACTTGAAACTTTGGTATTTATACCAAACACAAGAATTTAGTCCTATTTGTATCCATTTTATAGGAGTTGATGGTGTTTTTTATTTACCTTTTTTTGTCTTGGGGATTCTAATTCCTCTTAGCCTATCTTCCTCTTTTCTCTAGTTATTTTTTTCTTGGTTATACTATCTAGTTATTTCACCAATCTTTTTATTTTACCTTTATCTTAGGTGAATTTGATTAGTTTTATGTATCCCCCACCTAGAAATCCTCCACAAGGTCTCCCCCCTTGAGCTTAGAACAAGTAGAATGCAATCACTCACAACCCACTGTGTATTTTGAAAGTGTATTTTATTAAATTAATACTCTCTAAATACAAAAAAAAATCATTACAACAATTGTAGATTGGAAAACACTAGGTGTTATGGAGTTCATGCAACCCACATGCTATTGTAAAACCCTCTACACATAGCAACCCAATTGGTTAGTCACCCCTCGGTTATTTTTTATTAGTTTTAAGTATCCCCAACCTGGAAATTGAAACACCCTTGAGCTTAGAGCAAGCTTAGAATGCAATCACTCATAGCCCATTGTGCTTTCCAACCTGTGATTATTTTGTGCATTTATTTTTTCATCATATGAGGAAATTGAAACACAATTTTTACTCTAAGTAATAGTTGTGGTAGATTTTGAATGTTTCTTTCATTACATTTGTACTATTTAAATAAGAAAAGGTTTCATTATAACATCTGTAGGCTAGAAAACACTATGTGTTATGAAACCTACAACCCACATATTGTTGTAAAACCCTTTACACATAACAACACAATTGTTTAGTCACTCCAGGTCAATTTTATTACTTTTATGTATCCCCTACCTGGGAATCCTCCCCAAGCTGACCACCCTTGAGCTTAGAACAAGTAGAATGCAATCAATCACAAACCATTGTGTTTTCCAACTTGTGATTATTTTGTGCATTTCTTTTTCCATCATATGAGGAAATTGAAACACAATTTTTACTCTAAGTAACAGTTGTGGTAAATTTTGAAAGTATCTTTCATTAAATTCATACTCTCTAAATAAGAAAAGGTTTTCATTATAATAATTGTAGGTTGGAAAACATTGGGTGTTATGAAACCTACAACCCACATAGTGTTGTAGAACTCTCTACACATAACAACCCAATTGGTTAGTCACCCCTTAGGTCAATTTGATTAGTTTTATGTATCCCCTGCCTATAACTCCTCCCAAAGATCTCCAACCTTGAGCTTAGAACAAGCACAATCATATCACTCACAACCCAGAATGTTTTCCAACATGAGATTATTTTGTGCAATTATTTTTCCATCATATCAGGAAATATCAATGCAATTTTTACTCTAAGTAACAATTGTGGTAAATTTTGAAGGTGTCTTTCATTACATTCATACTATTTAAATAAGAAAAGGTTTTCATTACAATAATTCCAGGTTGGAAAACACGGGGTGTTATGAAACCTACAACCCACATACTGTTGTAAAACCCTCTACACATAACAACTCAATTGGTTACTCACCCCTCATGTTAATTTGATTAATTTTATGTATCCCCCACCCAAAACTCCTCCCCAATCTCTCCACCCTTGAGCTTAGAACAAGTACAATCATATCACTCACAACCCACTATGTTTTCCAATCTATGATTATATTTGCAATAGTTGGAAGTGTTGAAACTATACCAAAACAATTGAAGACTAAAATTAACCACATAGAAAAGGAAGTAAAAGATAAGAAGATGATTTTATCATCAAAAGAAAAGGAGGTCAACTTTTAAGGTTCCTTTCATTACATTTGTACTCTCTAATTAAGAAAAAAAATTCATCACTATAAATGCATGTTGGAAAACACTAGGTGTTATGAAACTTGCAACCCACATACTATTGTAAAACCCTATAAACATAGCAACTCAATTGGTTAGTCACCCCTCAGGTCAATTTGATTAGCTTTATGTATCCCCCACCTACAAATCCTCCCCAATCTCTCCACCCTTGAGCTTAGAACAAGTAAAATGCAATCACTCACAATCCACTGTGTTTTCCAATCTGTGATTATTTTGTGCATTTTTTCCATCATATGAGGAAATTGAAACAAAACTATTACTCTAAGAAACAGATGTAAATTATGAAGTTGTATTTCATTGCATTTGTACTCTCTAGATAACAAAAAAAAATTATTACAATCATGTCATCTATGTATAATTGGAGGTTGGAAAACACTAGGTGTTATAAGACCTACAACCCACATGCTATTGTAAAACCCTATAAATGTAACAAACCAATTGGTTGCAGTCACTCCTCAACTCAATTTGGTTAGTTTCGATTCCAAAAAATATTCAAGGCATTCAATTTACGAAGTAAAATTATAGCACCACATCACATGATAAACAGAAAACTATAGAAATTTGATTCACTAATGTCATGATGATGGTGTTAAACCTTAAACCATAAACCATAAACTGTAAATGATTTTAAAAATAAACTATTTTAATTAATATTCAAAATAAACCATCTAGGTTAGACAAAATTGATGTTCAAAACTAAATAAAATTTTCACCCAATACAAGAACCCTAAATGACAGTGATCCATTCTCTACAATGAGATATTTTATGCATTTACAATAGTTTCAATAGCATCTACTCTTCCTAAGCCCTCAACATTTTCATAGTTCTCATTTTTCTCTCAAATCTCATGCAAGGATTTCTCTATATTGTGAATACTTTCAAGCGTGAAGTTTGCTCCCTCTATCCAAATTGGAGTGCCAACCTATTAAGACATCCAACAACCACATCAAATTTATATAGCTGAATAAAAGAAAAAAATATTATTTTTTTAATAATTTATCAAGTTCATGTCAAAGAATCCTACCAAAATAATATGCAAGGAAACATGTTTTCCTACTGCTATATTTCTAGGACTATCATCAAAGAAAATCTACAGGGTAAAACAACAAACTTAATAAACTTAGGAAAGATGCTAAAATGACAACATAAACTAGAAGTAAACTGATCATCAGGCCCATAGACACATACTGTTCTTTTGGGATCAACATTTGCAAGTAAGAGTCACTTTAGTTATTTTAATGATGAATTTATCCAAGGGAAAGAGTTACTTTAGTTCTTTTAATGATAAAGAACTAGTACAAAGGAGAGGTCTATTTAAAAATATATGCAAGATTAAAGATAAGTTTTTTTATTGTAATTTATTGATTGTATCTTTGAATTGATTTATTTGACATAGTTCAAATTTAAACCTAAAATGATGTGTATATGACAAAGACCAATTGATACATGTTTTCCTGCTGCTATATTTCTAGGACTATCATCAAAGAAAATCTGTAGAGTAAAACAAAAAACTTAATAAACTTAGAAAAGATGTTAAAATGACAACATAAACTAGAAGTAAACTAATCATTAGACCCATAGACACAAATTGTTCTTTTGGTGTCTATGCTAAAATTACATTAAGAGAACTATGTCAAATCATTTTATGATGCGTTTATAGAACTTATCTTTAATCTTGCATATAGTTCTAAATAGACTTCTCCTTTGTACTAGTGCTTTATCCATACCATCGTTGTTTAACAAAACTATTTTCATGATCAATGAATAACCTCTCTCTAATTTATTTAGTGAGATTTATCATCTACTTGACTCTTCATAAGCATTATAACTCTTGTGCACCCTTTAAGTCTTCTATCAATACTACATTTTCTCTGGAAACATTCAAATACTCTTTTTCCTTCTATTTCACATCTAAAATAAGATAATATGAAGGATCTCTAACTACATCTACCATATCTTCCTCCATCTATCTAATTCTCATCTATTATTTTATTTCATTATGAACTACTACTTCCTCTTTCCTCAATTTCTTCATTGTAAGGTCTTCCAACACCATCTTGATGTCTCTCTTTGGAATATTATTTTGTATCTATTCTACATTCTCAAATATTTTTGTCAAGTTTTCTTCTTCCTTTAATGCAAATTGATATGCTTCTTTAATTGTCATTTGTCTTACCTTACCCAATTATTCTTCAATAGATTATCTTAATCCACTTATCTATTTAGACACCTTTTCTTCATCTACTTCACTATGTCTAATCCCAATTATAATCTTATAGGACCTTTAATATATTTCCTTAAACTATAATTCTTTTATCACAAATTTTGTAAAATTTTCAACTATTTTAAGTGGTAATCAACTTTTATAAATTTACTCTTCAACTTTAAAATTAGTCTATCATGTCTCTCTCTATATATAATCCTCATCTCTCAATTCCTTTCCATTTTTACTTATTTCCACCATATTGCAATATATCATTTCAATTTATTCTTAATAAACCTAACCCTTGTAGGATCTACAATTTCCTCATACACAAAATATTCTTTAAGATAATTTCTCTAATCATTCAATTATTTCAAATTCAAACTACCAAAATAAGTAGCAATATAAATTTTAGGTCCCTTATAATTTTTAAAATAGATTTCAATGGATTTCAATATATTTAAAAAAATTATATCTTCCTCTTCTTGTTCATCCACAACTTGTTTGATAAATAGTGCATTCTCTAGAGTATTTATTCTTCTTTAAATTTCTTAATCATCACTTTAATCACAAACACAACCAATATATAAATTATAATCTTTTGAGTTGATATGTGATAAAATGCTCTTCACAATGTGCTACTAAATTTCACCAATATTAACAAAAAAAAGCTTTTGGAGCTAAAAGAAATAACTACCTTCTAGTGAGGACTAATGCCATTTATATAGAGAATGCATGAAATTAATTCAAAATGTACCAATTAGTAAGATGATTGTTCTATTCACATGATATAAGAAGGTATTCAAGTAAAATAGATTTGTTTACATAAACAAACAAATTAATCTAAAATAAATGATAAGTTTTACAAAACACTTGTCCTTTAAAGGGTGAAATTAAACTATTAGTATATATACTTAAAGCTCAACATTCAATAATGTGAAACAAAGCTTGAGCTCTTAAAATATAATTCTTAATTGACTGTGTTTTTCTTACTTGCATTGCATTGCAGATGTTTTAGCTCTATACATAAGCAAACTCCAATGCTTAGATTAGCATTGAAAAGCAACAAAATTTAGTGGTGATAAACAGTAGAAACAAGTAGCCCCCATTACAGAAAATAATCATGAAAGAAGATCTTCCAAATCGTATAAGTACTGGTGATCTAAAATAAATGATAAGTTTTACAAAACACTTGTCCTTTAAAGGGTGAAATTAAACTGTTAGTATATATACTTAAAGCTCAACATTCAATAATGTGAAACAAAGCTTGAAATCTTAAAATATAATTCTCAATTGACTGTGTTCTTCTTACTTGCATTGCATTGCAGATGTTTTATCTCTATACATAAGAAAACTCCAATGCTTAGATTAGCGTTGAAAAGCAACAAAATTTAGTGGTGATAAACAGTAGAAACAAGTAGCCCCCATTATAGAAAATAATCAAGAAAGAAGATCTTCAAAATCATACAAGTACTGGTGATCTACCACTACTTAAACTAAGATATATATGGGCAATCAGTCATACATTTCAATGTAAAACTTTAGTTGTGTTCTCACTATCTAAGTTTCACCATTGGAAAACATTACATTTTTCAGTCCACAAGAATGAATTTATAAAGAAAATTGAACAAAGTTGTAATAATACGATGATAAATTTGTATAACTGATTATGATAAAGCTATAGGTAATTTGTGGAAGTGCACGGACAAGGCGTATACATTGTTTGACAGGGTGCCTCAAACAGATGGATTTTCACGAAATACAATGATTGCAGGTTGAAACATAAAATAGACCTCTTGTTCAGGCATTGAAAGGCTTTCATTTGAAAGTTTGAAAATGTTCCAAGAAAGATCCAACTAGCATTTGAAAGGCCGCATTCCACAACCCACGCAGTACAAGGAACACAATATTTTGTTGAATGTTATTGTTGTAGGCGCTCTGGAAGAGTTGCAGATCGTTCTTAGAGGCGTATAGAGGAAATATGTAAATTGTTTGACAACCTAACTCCAACAAAATTTACTACGACATTCGATGATATTGCAAGGATTTACAACCCAGATGTGCAGGGAGGAAAATGTCCATCATTCCTCTTTGTTGTATTAATAGATCTATGAGCGGGCTAATGAACAAAGAAGAGGATAGGCGAGGCATAACTATGGTGGGCATTATTCTTGTAATTGTGTACTAGCATGCACATTCCTGTTGATGCCATCTTTGGCAACTGACGCAGCCGACATAGCTATTCTCCTTACGAAGTTTAAAAACTCCCGCTTTTTTTCCAACTTCCCAAACGTCCATCCTCGTAAGCGAAAATAACGCCCATTTACTTCCGCTTACCTCTGGTCACTTCCGCGTTGGGCCCCACACTACATTGTGCATCATGTTATGCATGTTTCTATATATGTTGTTATGCATTTTTGTATGTACATAGGTGCTTTTTGTCTAGGAGTTAGCCGGCTCCTAAAAAGACTAGACATCTAATATAACATTAATAGAAAGGAGATATTTATTATTGAGTTTTCCCCAAACATCATTGAAACAAAATTGTCATCAATGACTCCTGTTGATGTGTTTTTTATGCACTTTTCAACACAAGACGTGCGTAGGACAATCTTTCACAATCAGATTGCAAAACACTATGCCAAGGTCTCTAATGTCAGGTCTTGACAGTGTTTGGAATATCTCAGTTGTTTCATGTGATTTGTTGGAATCGCAAGGTAGACTTATGGATGAGTCACAAAGTGGGGAATTTGGATCTGCAAATGGAGTTCTTAGGATGGGAGAGTTGTTGTGTGTTTCTACAGGTTCAAACATCAGTCTTGAACTCCATTTTTATCATTGGATTTAGCTTTACAATGTGCAATGAACCTTGCCTAAGGTTACTATTAAAAAAAAAGAAAAAGGGTAGGTAAGAGAAAAAGTTCCTAGACCTGAAACTACGAATGAACAATGATCATGGAGACTGCTACAGTAGACAAACTCCCTAAACTGGGTTTTTCTTGGCCAAGACAAAAATACAATTACATAAAATCAGTGCAATCTTCAAAGGACTGCAGATTTTCATATTACACACACATCATGCACATGTAATTGAATCCTACATACATAAAGTGTCGTAAGTGCTTTCATACACAAATCAAGACAAACATTAGTAAAACTTTGCAAACTCCTTGTTAGATCCATCCATGCATCATCAAAAGATCATAATATTCGTCATTGGAGCTCATTTGGATCATAAACATTAATGCGGGCCCAAGGGGGCCGACGGACAAAAGGTGGAAGGAAGGCGGGCAATGAATGGTGGATAACAAACCAGAAAGGAATTTCTCATACCTCATAAAACTTAGCAAAACCAAGATTTTTCAATTATAGTACATGGGAAAAGGGGAAGAAAGAGTGCCAAGACAAACCTCCTCAAGATTGGACTCATTTTGAAAAAAGTGGAAGTTTGGAAAGGGAAAGTCGAAGGGTCACCGCCCTTTTCAAATGGCCAAGGAGGGACGTAATCCTAGAAATGACAACGGAGGGGCCGGGTCCCGGAAGCCGAAACGTCGAGGGACGACGGAAGGTCAAAATGATAAAGGAGGGACAAAGTCTAGGAAACGGCCACGGAGGGGCCGGGTTCTGGAAGCTGGAACATCGGGGGCCAACGGAATGTCAAAATGACAAAGGAGAGACAGAGTCTCAGAAATGGACACGGAGGGACCTAATCCCAGAAGCCGGAACGTCAGGGGCCAACGAAAGGTCAAAACGGAAAAGGAGGGATGGAGTCCCGGAAATAGCCACGAAGGGGCCGAGTCTTGGAAGCAAATTTTTGCAACTTCCTAAAACTTAACAAAACCTTGGTAGTTTACTTTGACACCACAAAAACATTCCAAATCCATAGGAAACTTGTCCCCAAAGTCCAAAACTGACGGAAAATGCGAAGCATAGGAGGAGAGGCCAAGTCAGCAGGAACAAATGAAGGGAAACCTGCAGGGGCATTTATGTGAAGGTAAAAGACTTGGCGAAACTCAGGTAGGTGAATTTGGTTAGTGGAATTTCATCATTTGAAGGCACATGACCAATTTAGGCTTGAGAAAAGGGGCACACAAAATGAGATAAGAGAAAAGTAGCCTATCAAGAGCGAAAAGAGGGGGTCCTTGCCTACAGTGGGGCGTGTGTGCAAAACATGCACGATAAATGGTGACTCACTAGGGAAATACTCCAAAGCATTTTGATGACAAACAGGAATCACGAACCCAAAATCTTGACTGAACAAACCATATGCTTGACCAAAGGATCAAAACCACTAGTTAATCCAACCTTCAATATGCTAAAAATCTAAGTGTGTGTAGTTGCGTTAATTCTCATCTTTCAGTTGCTACAGGAACCCAAGCTCTGTCAAGTTAAGCTACATAGTTTATTTTAACTCTAAAAGCATCTAGGACATTGTCTCACTGCCAGTTAGGTGTCCATAGCCCCGACGAGGTTGTCACTGTGATTCTCCCGAACATTGCTCTACTGCTGGTCGGGCGTCCATAGCCCTGGTAGAGTTGTTTGGATACCCCCGAAAAGTTGAATTTTCTCTTTGTTTTAATTTTCAATGCTTTCTTTCTTTCTTTCTTTTGATTTTTTCTCTTTTTTGTTCTTTTATTTCAACCCGCAAGCAATGAAGCTTGCGCTCAGGGCTAAGAATCACAGTGGCACTGAAGCAAAATTTTAGATTTTTCACTTAACTAGACTTCACAAAGGACCTACAACGACCTCTAGATTCTTAAAATATGTGAGAGATATAAGATTCTAGAATACATAAGAATCAGACCAACCAATGACTTATCCTCTTTGAATCAAACACCAAGATCACTTGACACTAACAAAAGATCCTCACCATCCACTCTAAAAGATTGATTAGAATTTGATGAAGAAATACATAGAACAACCCCAGGCGATAAGTATGGTTGTTGTGCGCATAGATGTGCCCAGCTAAAAGTAGAGGAACCCCAAGCAAAGCAACAGCAAAGCAACAACAAAACAGAAGCAAAGTGAACGAAAAGCGAACACCAAAACTAACCAAAGTGGGACAGCGAAAGCAAACAAAAAAGAAGCTAGCAAACAACCTACATCAAACCAACTAACCTAAGGAAAGCAAGAAAGTAGAGTTTTACAGGAAACCTACACTACTAAAAAATGAGCTATGTACAAAGAGATATTTACAAAGCACTATGTCTAGGTAAGGTGAGCTGGCACTCATACCTATTGGATTTCGCAGTCCATGTATAAGCAAATGAGCAATTGTTATCATTCTTAACTATGCAAATTTATCTTTATATTTCAAAAAAATAAATTCAACGTTGCAGCACTCATGTTTAGTCACCTGGTCAGGGAAAATCAACAATTGAGGTGATTTATTAAACCCATGGTTGATCCATAAGAAATTTTTCTTTCCCTCACTCCCATAATCAAAATGAAACATGCAACTATGAGTATTCATAGGATTAAGGAAGGATAGAACCTAGATGTCATCATGTAGATGTGGCAGCATTGGACAATAGAGAGAAAGCACTACATCATCGATAGGTGCATTGGTAGTCTTGGGCGGGCACGGTGGAGGGTGTAGCACTTCGGACATTAAGCTTGCATAAGGTTGGGAGAATGGGGCAGCAAACACCTCCTCTAATCTTCGTGTGGGATCCACAACCTCCACTGGCAGTTCTTCAAAAAGAAATATTTCTCCATATTGATCATCTGCAAACTTGGGATCCACTTGATTGTTGTCTTCAAAAGGAAGCATGCTGTCCCATTTTCTTTCCTAGGTATTAACCTTATTTATGTGGTGTTCAATGTCGTGGGACAATGACATGGATGAATTTGTCCCATTGCAGCCATATGGAGGTGGAGGAGGATCAACAATGAACATGGTGAAAGGACTCCAAGTTGCATCTTGTAGTCGACTGGGTGCTGCATCTCTGTTGGCAGCTATCTCAACACCCTTGCCTTTGTCTTCTTCTCTTTGTTGTTCATGCATCTCATCATGACGTTCAATCATTTCCCCTTGTTCACTATCACTATAGACAGAGAAGGAACCCCTCTCCCAATCCAGGAACTCTAGTGCATCACTATTCGGAGGCTCAAGGAGTATGTCTTTATCACTACCGTCTTCTGGGATGTGCTCTTCCTCGGTATGAGCATACCTCTGTAGTAAAACTCCCAATGGAAAGAAGTCATCAATTGATGGCACCCCATCAAGGGAACCAAAATCCACTACGCAATCTCCCTCCAAGGACTCGCCATAAATCCCATCTTCCATGGTGCACAAATGCTCTTTAAGGGGAAGCAATTCTTGATGACTTGTGGATAGCATTCCTGTTTGATCTACTTCATCACTCAGAAGCTCAAGACTATATAGATGTCATTCTTCTATTGTTGTCCTAACGCCTTCTTGAGGGTTGCTTTCAACCGAGTCATCACTTGATTTAGGCTCTTGGTTTTCATCTTTGATTTGGGTAGCAAGTAGAGGAGGTCAGGCGCTTGGCTACTTCACTTTTCCTCTAACTTGTTGGACATCTTATTGGAATAGATCGCACACAAACTTAGAGTGTGATGAATCATGGAGTTTGCACCAATTTGGCAGTAGTAGCACCTCCAAATCCACTTGGTATCTCAGCTCCAACCAATCCTTTGCCAACTTGGAGATGAGCTGGTCATATGTATCCATGATCGGGTCCTCATCACCACTTGGGAGGGAAGTTGGATGGCGAAAAACCATGAGCTATAGTTGTTCTCACCCATCCAAATCTTTATTTTCAGATTCTCGATCACTGTCGTTTATGAAGGAGAGGTCCTCTAATCTGATCTTGCTTATTTCTTTGCCATCATTCTCTCTTGCCCCAAGGATGTCAACCTTTTCTTCTTCCTAATTTTCAGCATCTGTGTTGGTTGTCCCAGCATGTTTTGCTGTAAACATCATTGATTCATTGTCAATTGTCACCAGCCCCTCTTCTTCAGTGGAGGATTGCTCTTTGTTGATAGAGGAAAGGCTTTCCAACTCCCTTCTGACTAAATTTTCATCACAACTTTCTGTTGTCCTACAGAAATTAGCTCCTTCCTTTTCATTTTTAGCTTCAACGTTCGTTGTCCCAACACTAGTTCATGTTGAATCCCTTGGTTCCTCTTCGATGTGCTATCCTCTGAATGTTGACAGCTCTTTGGCCTCATGGGATGATTCATCCTCCTTGATAGTTGGCTGCTCCAACTTGTCTGAACAACCCTTGGCTTGAGCGATGATGTTTGTGCATGACGAGCAAGTGAATTCGGAGTGGGGTGCATTGTGAAATCTACACCAACTAGACACCAATATTTCCTCCAATCTTGATTTATCTTTGCTGCTCAAATGTTCTTGGATCAGCTCTTCAAACTCCTTGGTTGTCATGGTTGTCATTTATTCCTCCAGATTTGCAAGGGCTAAAGGCTAATAGATTTCCCAAAAGGGAATTTCTCCCTGCAAGAGCCTTTCTATTTTTCTCAAGAAATTTAAACATCCCAATTCGTTGTTCTTACATGTACCATGGATTCTACATTTGTCTGCCAATGCAAATTGCTGCAATGGTTTCTTCAATCTCTTGTTTAAATATGCATGTAGCTGAGTGATGTTGATTTGCAAATGCTGCTCCATCTCAACTCAACTTTGTTTGCCTTCAAAATTTCCTGATTTTAAGTTTCAGCATTAAAAGAGATCTTCCTATCTCAGATTTCTTCTTGAAGGTTCTCTTTTCAATTTCAAATTTTTAGTTTTGTAGCCTCAACATCTCATGCCATCCTTCTAGTACCAGTTTTGTTGATGTTTTTTTTATACATTTCTCAACACAGGCAATGCATAGGTGCACTACCTCTCTTGAAAGATAATCTTCCACCATCAGATTGTAGACCACTATCCCAAGGTCTCTAATGCCAGGTCTTGAAAATGCTTGGAATATCTTAATTGTTTCATGTGATTTGCTGGAATCACAGGGCAGACTTATGGATGAGTCACAAAGTTGGGAAGTTGGATTTGCAAATGGAATTCTTAGGATGGGAGAGTTCCTGTGCGTTTTCTACAGGTTCAAACAACATTCTTGAACTCAATTTTTATCATTGGATTTAGCTTTACAATGTGCAATGAACCTTGCCTAAGGTTACTATTAAAAAAAAGAAAAAGGGCAGGGAAGAGAAGTTCATGGACCTAAAAATATGAATAAATAGTGATCATGAAAGTTGTTACAATAGACAAACTCCCTAAACTGGGTTTTTCTTGGCTAAGAGGAACCTACAGTTGCACAAAACCAGTGCAATCTTCTAAGGACTTCAGATTTTCATATTACACACACATCATGCACATGTAATTGAACTAAGTCGCAACAATGAAGTAAAGTGTTCAGACTAACTTTGCAAAGTGACTCATCATCAATGAACCACAAAAAACATGAGCTAGAAATTCATTAAATACTAAAACAACAATCACCATCACAACTTCCATTCAAGAAACTAACAACTGAACTAAGAGGGAAGTAGAACCATGCATGCATAATGAAGAAACACAAGAGAAACATCCATAAATCATGCAATGTAGCTCTCTATTGCTGCAGAATGCCTTTACAACAGCTCTCCAACCCCTTTACAAATGAGGGGCAAGCCCCTATTTATAGTTTTCCAAAGCCCAAATGAATGGCTAGGATTGAATTACATTGTGTGGCTTAGATTTGATTACATTGGGGCTTCACCTACCCCCTATTATCCAAAAATTGAAAATACATCTTTTTTCTTTTCTCTATTTGTCTTCTAGTGCTCAGGTGTTGTAGCAGTTTCATCATTTCACTGATTTCCCTTTTCACTATAGCTCAAACTGCCGGAAGGCTGCTCTTTGCTTGATGTGTTTGTAGCATTGTCCATTGGATCAGACGAAATAGCTTTTGATGGATCGCTATCATTTGTTTGGAGGGAAGAAATAGTTTCTCCCTCCCACCACCTTCGAGGACATAGGCCTTCTTCTAATGCCAGCTCCGTTGATGGGTGCTACGAGGAAAGGTGGGCATGAATGGTGATAGTAGCTATATCCTTTTCCTTGTTCAACTTTCTCAATGGGTCTCCTTGACAGACCCACGGTAGGCTTCTTGAATCCTGCATACATGAAGTTTTGTAAGTGCTTTCATACACCAATCAAGCCAACCGTTAGTTAAACCTTGCAAACTCCTTGTTATATCCATCCATGCATCATCAAAAGACCATAATATTCATCATTAGAGTCATTTGGACTATAAACATTAATGCTGGCCCAAGGGGGGCAAACCAAGGGAAGCCGGAAGGAAGGAGGACAGCAAATAAGGGACAACAAACCGGAAGGGAAGTTCCCAGACCTCACAAAAATTAGCAAAACCAAGATTTTTCAATTATAGCGCATGGGAAAAGGGGATTAAAGAGTGCTAAGACAAACCTCCTCAAGAATGGACTCATTTTGAAAAAAGTGGAAGTTTGGAAGGGGAAAGCTGGAGGGTCACCACCCTTTTGAAATGGCCACGGAGGGGCTAGGTCTCGGAAGCCAGAACGTCGAGGGCCGACGGAAGGTCAAAACGACAAAGGAGGGACAGAGTCCCGGAAACAGCCACGGAAGGGTCGGGTTTCGGAACTTAGAATGTTGGGGCCCAACGGAAGATCAAAACGACAAAGGGGGGATGGAGTCTAGAAAACGGCCACAGAGGGGTCGTGTCTCGGAAGCCAAAATGTCAGGGGCTGACGGAAGGTCAACACGGCCAAGGAGGGATGGAGTCCCGGAAATGGCCACGGAGGGGCCGTGTCCTGGAAGGAAATTTTCACAATTTCCTGAAACTTAACGAAACCTTGGCAGTTCACTTTGACACCACAAAAAAATCCCAAATCAATAGGAAACTTGTCCCCAAATTCCAAAAAAGACAGAAAACACGAAGCATGCGAGGGGCCAAGTCAACAGGAACAAATGAAGGGAAACCCGCAGGGGCACTTCCGCGAAGCTAAAAGACCTAGCGAAACTCAGGTAGTCTAGTTTGGTAAGGGAAATTTGATCGTTTGAAGGAACATGACCAATTTAGGCTTGAGGAAAGGGGCACGCAAAACGAGATGAGAGCAAAGCAACCCGTAGGGAGCGAAAACAGGGGGTCCCTACCTACAGTGGGGCGTGTGTGCAAAACATGTACAACAACTCCTAACCAAGAAGAACACCCTATACAAAACTCTTAAAATAAGAAAAATAACCAAACTCATAAACATCACTTTTGAGTATATGTCAAGGTGTAGTATAGCATATTTGGTAGAAACGTTACTTTGGAGGATAATTGTTAATGAGATTGGTGGTTTAGGATGGGTTTTTATCAAGTTTTCTCAGATGATATCTGAGCATGAACTGTAAGTACGCTGTCTTAGTAGTCCTTGTCCTCATCTAGGAGTAATTATAACCATGCCCAAGCTGATTGTTGCTATAATTTTTGCTTGAATCTACCATCATGTTGTTGGTGTTGTTGGAGTTATTGGTAATGGTATTATTAGCAGTACTATTATCAGGGAATTCTGAAAGTAGGTATGCCAAGCCCTCTATGTCATGTTTATGAACAACATCAAGGCCGAGGGTGGACTTCTTTCTTTCTGTTTGGCCCCTGATCATATCCTGAGAGGAAGAATCATGGGACCTAGCAATCCCCATCCAATCAACATAAATTGATCTGGGTGATGAATGTTAAGTTGATTATAGATACAACTAGAGAAAAATGATGAATTGGGGACTTGTATCAGTCCATGAAAAGGCATTCCCTAATCATGATATAACCCATGGGGGTTTTCATTATTTTTATTGCTAGTCTTAGTGTTATCAATAATGTTCTCCTTATTGAATGGTTTATAGGGATTTCAGTCGTCAGCCCTAATGAGGGAAATTCCACAGTGAAAATTTTCCAGGCTTGGAGCTGAAGCAAGGTTGTCAAGAGATTCTATTCTTCCATCTTCATCTTCCTCTTCTAACAGTCAGTAGGAAATGATAATACAAAGGCGAAATCCCAAGGCACCCACTGATATTTTCTTAGTGTTATTAATAATGGTATCCTTTCTGAAGGTTGTTCCTGCTTCTAAGTTTTCTTAGTGTTATTAATAATGGTCTCTTTTCCAAAGGCCTTGCCTACTTCTGAATTCCAAAGCTTCAAGAAAATATCAGCTTGTGCCTTTGAATTAGCCTCTTCATTAGCATTTTCCATCAACTTTTGTTAGAAGAGGAAGATGAAGACAAAAAGATTGAATCTCTAGACATCCTTGCTTCAACTTGAAGCCATGCAATTTCCCATGGTGAAATGTGCCTCATCAAGGCTGAGGACTGAGATCTCTGCACCCATTTGTAGTGGTTATCCTTGATTTCATTATCAGTTCTCCCTAGTAGGTGTGAAACTATTGCATACCACTTACAAAAAATCAAATATATTAAAACTAGCAGTTGCACAATATTTAATGAGCAATGAAATAGCCAATAGGAACATACCAATTTTGTTTTTCTGTAAAGTTCTCCCTACTGGTGTCAGTGTCAGACTAGAGGAGATCCCGGTGGGGTTCCCACACATATATCAGCTAACTATCAACTAAAGATTGTATCTAGATTTCTCTTTTTTACAACATAATCTTCCAGTTTTACTTGTAGACTAAAACAAGACAAAACTTATATTTTAGAAGCAAAATTATAACCATCACGAAACAATAAGAATCAAATGCACAAAATCAGAATGCAAAAATGATACCAAATAGAATGAATGTCCCCCAAACCTTAACTCTAGACCATAAAGATAATTATCCATGCATTCGATACCACAATTAAAATTATAAAATATTTCTAATCCTCCACTTAAAATCAAATATATTATTAGCTTCATAATAATTTATTGTGAACATACAATAGTTGGTCCAATCTTATTAGCAAGATAGGAAGATATATCTATCCCATTGGCCTTGCCAAAGAACAAAAACAAAGAGCACCAAGGAGGAACGTTGCATAGAAATTCACTATATGTACAAACTGCAATATAGGAAATTGAAACTGTAGGTGCAATCAGGTTGTGGTAGTTATACAGGGATGAGATGATTTAACCACCGGTCACATAAATCATCTGGGTAATTTTGATTTGTATCACAGGGATACCTATGAAGGCAATCATCCCAGCAGCTCCTCTCTAAAGGTGCTTCTCCCTCAGCACTTCCCAAAAGGCGATGTTGCACTTGAACCCAGACCCCAACGCAATCTGCAACATGCACTCGTGCACTTTGAGCCTCCCCTTCGATTCCAAGTAGGCCATTTCATACCACGTGCCATTGGAGGACGTGTTGCCAAAGTGAAAGAGCACCATACACAAGGCCTTGAGGTCATAGTCACTCAGCTTCAATCTTTTCCTAATTCCACTGACGACGGCCTGCCCCCCCGGGTGGATACAAAAATGCTGAAACGCCAGCTTGAAGTTGGGAGTATAGGGCTCCACTTTCGTCTTGAAGACCTTCATGCAGACCCTATTATAGATGTAGTAGAGCACCTCGCGCAAGGGAAGGACTCTAGGCCCAAGCGCGACTAAGTTCTTTGCTATGGCCTTGGTAGTGACACTATGGAGAGAAGGGCTTAGATGAATATCATACAATCCCTTGTCATCTTCCTTCACGCAAACGCAACCGTAGGCCTCATCGTCGGCGGCCAAGTTGGTCTGAACTGTGTGGAGAAGCCGCATTTTGGCTCGGCCGGCGTCTTGTGGTTTGTTTGAGAGAAGCATCACCGCTCCACCAGCTCGAAAGAGGCATTCGGTGAGCATGAACATCCTATCCTTGCCGGCACGGCTTAACCTGCACACTCTAAGGGTACACTCATTAAGGGGTCGGGCCCATTCAACTGGCATTTCTATACTTTATTGGCTTTATGAGAGATATTGGACAACATTTTAAACCAATACTCTGCGCCCTCACTCGTAGGAGATGATTTATTTAGGTGTATGGGAGTTTAATTAGAGATTCTAAGGGTGTTTAAATAATATAAAATTTTAAATAATTAATTAAAAAATATATTTGATAATAAATATATATAATGGACAATAATAAAAAAAGTTTTTAAAATAATAATAATAAATATAAATAATGAAGGATTTTGAAACAAATTTTATATAATAAATTATTTTTGAATTATTTTAATTTTTTTATTTTTTAAAATATATTTTTATATTATTTTATTTTTAAAATAATATAAGTATATTAATTAAAATTGTATATTGTTGATACAATAATATACATTATTTTTTATAATATGATAACATTTATGATAATATATTTATATAATATTATTATCCTACTTTTTAAATAATATTAAAATTGTTGATACAATAATATATTATATTTTATTTTTATTTATCTAAAGTTTATTTTTTATTTTATAACTATTGGGGAATTTTTTAATTTTATTTAATCAAGAGTTATTTCTATTTATAGTTTTTTTTTAATTTGAAATCTCATTAAAAACTCTCCAAAAATAAAATAACAACAATCAATAGTACTTTAGTATGAATTATAATTTCTAACATATTACAACAAAAACTAATTTTCTATTTATAGTTATTTTTTAATTTGAAATCTCATAAAAAACTCTCAAAAAATAAAATAACAACAATCAATAATACTTTAGTATGAATTATAATTTCTAACATATTACAACAAAAACTAATTTCAATTACACTTATGTCAAAAAATATCAAATAAAATATGATACTAACATAAAAATATAAACAACTTTCAAAATATTATAATTTATAAAATATTCAATGGACAAAATATTTCTATAGTACCATGTTGATGAACATGAATGGTAGGAAAACTTATAATATTCAAAAAATTAATATCGTTTTCTCTCTTTTCTTCATTCATAAAAAAATAAAAAATGAATTTATTAAATTTAAAATGTTAAACAATAATGATCCCTCCATTAGATTATAATCATAATTGTATCTTTCAAAACTTTAAATAAATAATGGATATCTACAATAGTAGTAAGACACAAAGATTCCATGATCATATATAAAAATTGAAACACAACTAAATGTTTTAAAATTTTAAAACTATCTAAGAAATATTTAGGTTTTCTATTTACATGAGAGTTATTTTATAAAAATAAATAAAAATTATTTACTTAGAAGATTTTAATTTTTTAAAACAAAAAATAAATAATATAATATCTCATTTTCCATTAATTTATGTTTATAGAAAATTATTATTTCTTGTTTATAATGTCTACTTCTATCAAAGTTTGCATATATTTTCTCCCTCTTCAAACTTCGCCTTTTACATTGAACTTTCTCATCCTATCATGCCTTTTTGACCAACATTTTGTTAATCCTTATTCATATCAAAAGTTAAGATGTCCCTATCCTAGCATGCCTTTCTACATGACTACATTGTTTCCTTTATTCCTATTGAGATATCAGACTTTCCCACTGTGGCATGAATTTCCTTCTAAGTTTATTTGTTTCCTTGGTCTCCACTATTTTTTTAGTTCTCCTTCCCAACATCCTTTTCCTTCAACCCCCTGACTTTTACTTAGTTTTATCATATTTTTGTGTTATTGCTTACCAATATGCCTTTAGCCTAGACCCCAACCCCCCAACACTTACATCAAATTAGCTTTCAATATTGGATCTTCAACCTTTAGTGAACTCAAGTACCTTATACATGGTACCCCCAAACTCTAATCCCCAACATATTAAACTATGTCACCTCAATTAGATCAAAATTTTGGGTATCTAGGGTGCTATACTCCCAAACATTGACCCTTAATATGTGGCATGAGATTTAAGTTTTTTCCAACCTAAAAACTTTGATATTATTTCCTTTTCACACTATTTACTCTCATATTCCTTGTTTCACACCTTAGAGTGTCTTTAATGACCAATTTTAATGTTGAAACTATTGCATAAGGGTTTTCCCTATACAAAATTAAGTTTTAAATAACAAGGTAATGATTTCACATGAACTCACAATGCTAGAGATGTAATATAGCCATGTTTTCATTAATGTGGTGGTTGCATCCTCTACTACCTTGTTCCTTATTTAATCTTAGTTGTTATTTTGGAAAAATCGCATACTAATCACTAATTGGAAGGATATCAAGAGTGAAAACATCCAATCAAAGATTATTATTCATATTCTCCACATAAAAAAAAACTTGCAAAATTATTCTAAACATGTGCTTAAGCAACCAAATTTGAGGATAAAAACCCTTAGATCTACTGGAGATCATTAGATGAAAACCCTTTGGTTTTGAGGATTAGAGGATGAAACCCCTTTACACCTATAAAAGATCTCATTCTAAGGTGATTAATGAATTTTCCTCTTGGTAAATCATAGCTACATAAAGTTTGTATAATTTGTAGTTATTGTGGATTCCAACAATGTAGTTACAACTTTTTTTGTTATTATTGTAACTATTAACCCTACCATTATTACAAAGTATTTTTATGTAATCTTATAATTCATTGAAATAGTACAAAAATTTCTAAATATTCAATTATTCATTTTGGGTTATGAATGTTGATGTATAATTAGTAAAGAAATGTGGGTTTTTACAAGTTATAATTAAAATATTAAAATACTTTTTTACATACAATAATCATTAGGGTTATTGCAATGGTATCAACTTTTTCATCTTATCATCCTATAAATCATGGAGTTATCATATCTTGTTGTTAGCTTCAATATATATGAAACTCTACCTAGAGGGGTTCAAAGAGAGGTTATCTTTCTACACTTCAAGGAATTACATTGAGATCATTAGTAGAATAAATTATGCTAAGGTTTGTAAGTTACTAGAATCTATCAAAATATTTGAAGGAAACTGTCATTTCAAAAATATATATCTAGAATTTTCTTTCCCAAACTACTTGAAATGGATAAAAATAAAAGGTGGAAAAATACAAAAATTAAAAAGCCACAACTAATATTGACATATAAATAATTTCTAAAACACCATATTTGAACAACTCAAAGGAAGAATCACATGAGAAGGGACATCATGCATCCACTAGAGGACCACATTGCCAATTATTACAAAGAAGATGAATGCAAATACTAGAAATAATTTGAGAAGAAATAAAATTTTATTCTTTTGTAATGGACCTTGTGAGTTAAGCCACAAATATAAAAAAAAAAATGAGATAATTCCAAAAGAAGAGTTAGATAAAATTTCTAAAGAGCTAGAAAAATAGATCATGGAACCAAAAAAGTATAAGTATACTAGATTCAAACCTACAATAAAGGGTCTTAGCAAAAGTTATGGAACATGAACAAAAGAAAGAAGAACAATTTTAGATCTCCAAGAAAGGGATAAGCAAAGCATCAAAGCTTTGACTATATGCATGTTATTAGATATCTTTTACTTCATGATTTATCATGATTATTTTGAAAGTTGTTTATATTTTTATGTTAGTATCATATTTCATTTAAGAATTATTTTTTCACAAATTATTTTTATTGAAATTAGTTTTTGTTGTAATATGTTAGAAATTATAATTCATACTAAAGTACTATTGATTGTTGTGATTTTATTTTCTTGAGAGTTTTTTTAATGAGATTTGAAATTAAAAATAAAACTATAAATAGAAATAACCTTTGATTAAATAAAATAAAAAAATCATGAATAATTGTAAAGTAAAAAAAAAAAATTTAAGTAAATAAAAAAAAAGTATAATGTATATTATTGTATCAACAATTTTAATATTATTTTAAAAGTAAGATAATAATATTATATATATATATATATATATATATATATATCATAAATGTTATCATATTATGAAAAAGACTATTTATTATTGTATCAACAATTTTAGTTTGTATATTTATATTATTTTAAAAATAGAATAATAATATTATATAAATATATTATATAAGTATTATCATAAAATCGTTGTGTACATTAAAAACAAAAATTAAAAATATATATTTAAAGAAATAAAAAAATAGAAATAATTCAAAAATAATTTAATATATAAAATTTATTTCAAAATCCTTTATTATATATATTTATTATCAAATATTTTTTAATTAATTATTTTAAATTTATATTATTTATGGAGGGCATCTCTAATTAAACTCCCATACACCTAAATATATCATCTCCTACGAATAAGCGCGTAGTGTAACGCCCATCGTGCAAACCCCAGAGAACACACACATAGCAAATAATTTTTTTTTTTAAAATAATTAAATTAAACATGTAATAACATTTAACCATAATCACATAGCATATTACATAACATTAACACACTTAGTTCTCTGGGGCACGCGAGGTTACATCGCAACAACTAAACGGAAATAAAGATAAAGATTACAACATAACCATTGATATTATAATAACCATGAATAAGGTTACATCCAATAACCATGATGCGAGAATAATAAACATCACATAATACAACCATAATAAATCTCTTAATAAAGATACAAATGATCCTAACTATTACATCATCGTTTTAATGTTATATTACAATCTCTTGATAAATGAATTACATTGAATTTCCCAACATGGGGATTGATACAAGAACAATGAAATCTGAAATACAAAGTGAATACAGGTACAACTCCAACTGCGGAAATGTTGAGAAGACAGGAAGCTGATCGGGAACCCAACGGGTGCGGAGCATGTTCCACCCAACCATGTGAATTATGAATAACTCACCCCCCATGCTCATAGGTGACAAGGAAGTTATCTCGACCATGATTGTCAAACCGACTCCAAGAACAACATAGTACAAATACAACTCAAGGTATATAATGACATAAACAACCACATTCACGAAACCACATAATAAGAACAAGCTATGAAACTCATCACAATTAAACAAGGCATTAACAATAGAACAAGTCACCAAGGAACATTCATAAATCATTTTCACAAGAATCTGAATCAACAATAAAAGTACAAATCCAGAAGAACCGAAACAACATCTAAAATACATTTCCAAATAAATCTGAAACAATAAAAAGAACATGATTCCATATAAATCTAAAACAACAATTTAGTACACAATTCCAGAGGCAATAAGAAACAAGGCAAACGGGTGTCAAGTGGAGAGTTTCATTGCATAGCTCTCATGGGATCCCCTGGCACTTCCTCCAACTGAGGCGTCGACACCCATCTATGGATCCCCTAGCCCTTCCTCCTACTTGAGGCGCCGACACCATAGGGTAGCTCATGCGGAGTCAATAACCTCTCATGAAGACGAGATTATGACTTTGCCGACCACGGCCTTCTCAGTCTATCATTAGTCTATGATAGCCCTAATGCATAGATGAGAAATCCAATGTTTATTATCTTGTGTGTTTTACTACCCATCGCCATAAATTCTATTTTTAGGTTATCACTTGTTTAACTACTCTTATGTGGGTTCCCCTGAGCTCTTCCTCCTTCCGAGGCGCCAGCGCCTAGGAAGAGCCACTCTCCCTATGACCCCTAACATAAATTAAAACCAGGCAAGGGTTGAACTATAACATAAAAAGCATAATACTCAAAACAAGCTCATGCGAGGCATTAACCCTCTCGCGATAACTCATAACCAGAAGTCTTAACAAACCGTTCAACCCTTCCAAGCATAAACCATTAATTTTTCAACTCCAAAAGTAAAACCAAAATGAGGATAACATTCAAAATTAAACACGCCTCTGGAACAAGGTTTCATAATATATAATAGGGTTCCCACATCTATACAATAGCCAAAACAATAATAGAATGCAATTTAACAAAAATCGGAATCACATGACTCAAGACACCATACCAATCCTATCACAATTCCAAATAATCGCCCAGCTTAATTTTACTTACAATCCCCATTTTCTTAATATTATAACTTGATACAAAGTTCTATCAACGTTTAACATGGCTGATAAATTGCTTTCTTTTAATTATCCCATACTTTTAAAATTCATAGTTTCATATTCAAAAACACAAGAATATAATATATCATTCGCAATTGTAAATATATCCATAAATATTTTTCTATATTTATACATTTAATCTTTTGTAAAAACAACCATTTAATTATAAGGGTATGTGCAGGATCACCATGCAAAAAACATGCCCTTAAGTGGCAAAAAATTCAAAAAAATCAGTGTTAGGCAACTTGACGTAAATATTTGAATAAGTTATCTATATTATTTCAAAAATATGTAAGAATAGAATTTGTAGAAAATTGAATGTAGTTTCTAAAATACTAGGTTTATTTAAAAATAAATAAAATCTATTTGGTGAAAATTTGAAATTTCAATGCAGTAGTACTTAAATTTTAGGGAAAAAATAAGAAGTAGGTGTCTTGACCACCCTAACCATAATAAAATGATAATATTTTTTGTAAGATTTTATATATAAGTAGAGGACTCATGTCCAGATATGATGCATATGTTTTTGTAATTTTTTTCCGGTAAATAATTATTTATGAATTTTTTATTACAACTTTTAGAAAATATAAAAACTCGTCTGTCTGACCACCTTAACTTGGTCAAAACTTCATGAAATTTAATTTTTCTTTTTTTAATCCTATAGTATGTGAAGCATAGAATGTGACGCATGTTTTGGATTCAAAAAATATTATACCGTTTGAAAGTTATAGATGTTTTTCAATTAGCCTATTGATCAGGACTTTAATCATAATTCTAATAGAAAATGAATAATAATTATTTATTAAATTCAAATTAAATCATAATTTATATTTTTGGAAAGCTGAGAATCTCCTCTAAAAACCCTTTTCGTTTCATTAATTTTGGGTGAAAAAAAAGTCATCAGCCACATACCCTACAAATACCCATAATATTGCCACTTTTTGGCGCACCATGATCCTGCACATACCCATAACTAAAAAATTAAAACACAGATACACACACACACACACACATATATATATATATAAATAAAATTATATATATATATATTTTTTAAAATAAAACAAAACTAATTAATAACCGGATTTTATAATAAAAACAAAACTAATTAAGAAAAATGTTTTATTTGCAATTTTTCTTTTAAGGTAGAGGAAACCTATAATCATGGGTTGCGCGCAGTCCAAGGACTAGCACAGCAGTCCAAAGGACTATCGCAGTATATAGGGGCAGATGGGGGTACTTCCCAGCATGGGAATCAACGCCGAGCCTCAAGGGTTCGGCCCCCCACAACTAATTAAATTTTAATTTTATTATTTTTTTAAAAAAAACATAAAACATTAAATACAGTACCGAACTCCATGGGTTCGGCCCAGATTCCGAGACGACATGGGTAATTTTTTTTATTTATTTATTTATTTTCTTTTAAACAAGACAATATAATAAAATATGTATATGTATGTATATATATATACTCGTTTGTACGACGTATATATATATATATATATATAATCATATACAATTATCTATAAGGAAAATTCTTTTTTTTTTACTTATGATTAACAATACAACAAAAATGTATATACACACATATATTTATGGGCAAATTATAATAAATTTATTTTAATAACAAGGATGATAGTTTTCACAACAAAACAATAAAGAAATTTGGACATTTTCAAACGAAATTCCACAATATTTCTTTCTATCTGATTTCAATTAAAACGACTTCAATTTTCTAAAAGAATTTTCTTTTCAAGAAGGCCTATTTATTTATTTGTTTATTTTATTTTCGCAAAGAAATCATTTTTAATCTAATTCATAGAAAGATTTTCCCTTTTTCAAACAGAGATTGATTCTAAATCACCTCTTTATTCCTTTTACAGATTTAAAACCATTAACAGAAGAGAGTGGAACCTGGAGTCCTGCGCTCTCGAGAATCTGATGAAGTTGGTTCCTGATGGCCTTTACGAAGAGCTCCTCCTTCCTACCTCGAATCTCCTCTGAGTAATCGTCCTCAAATCTCGAACTCGATCCTTTGTTCAGAAGACTCCAGAATAACCAGTAACAGATTCCCAATCCCTTTCTAGAACTCTCCTCAAATTATAGCAAAAGATTGAAAAATATTCTCTTCAGATTCAAAAATACATAATCAATAACTTGTGCAACTTTTGTATCCCTAATCTTCTGTGTGTGAGAAAACTCACAAAATTCCTAATTAAATAAAAGATATTGTCCATTTCTTCCAAAAACTCTAAAAATCAAAAATAAAAGAAAATAATTCTTTAAAAGCATGCTTTTTAATCAGATTTGTATTCTTATTCGTTCTCACAACTTTTTCATTCTTTTATTTATTTATTTTTCTATTTTCAATACTTTTTGTTTTAATTTCTATTTTTTTACAACTTTACTTGCAAAGCACATTATCTAATTAATTTAAATAATTTATTCTAACAATTATCCTTAACAAGATAATTACTTAAAATAATAATACCCAATTTAATATTTTAATTATCATTTAATAAAACTCATGACTTTTAAAAATAAATAAATCATTTAAATATTTAACTACAAAAAAATCTAACATTAAAATAAATAATTATTACCAACATTTAATTAACTAATTCACAACTTATAAAATATCAACATCAATTAAATACGACAAAACACAAACATGACCCACAATGAACGACAACTACAAGAACATACAAAACCATTTAGACAAGATGGTCTGACATCATGGGACGAGATGACTTCGTTGTCACCTATGTTTCAACATTTAACCATTGGGCTATTGGTGCTCGCCTTGTCCTGCTGAAGCAGGTGGAATCGAGACTTATACCTGCAAATCCTGCATACAAACGAAGTCGTGTACATGTGCATACATATATATAAAATCAAAGCATTAAATCAAAGCATTGCATTGTGAGAAGGAATCGCAGCGTAACAGAGCACTCGTAAACGAGTGATGCTACACTGTCCTTCATCACATCTATCCTAACAATAATAATATAACTGATAAAATAACATTTCTAAACTAACAATTCATCTCATGACATATTTATTAAATCACTGCATCATAATATAATTCTGAAAATCAATTAACATCACCAACCACAATGTCATATGAAATAATCATGTCCACTAATGGAATAACAACATCATCAAATGTCTAACTATACAACTCACACAGTAACAGTACCATCATAGTATCAAGGTATCAAACGAACGCATAGAAAAATAATAAATCCAAACAGTAAGAGGAGGGGTGCTACATCCTCCCCCCCATAAAATCGGCTTACTCCTAGAAGCCGGAAAACAAAAGAAAATAAGATTCCCTAATACGGGAGGCATCCTCACACACCAAGTCGGTGAACTAATCACCATCACTAACACATAGGAGTAACAAATAGTATTAAAAAGTATTAGTAACATGGGGTATTACATCCTCCCCCCCAAGGATATGGCTTACTCGAGGAAGCCATTAAATAGATAAGAGTAAGCACACAACAACCACGCAGAGAACACGCCACAAACCACACACATGAAAATACATGCTCCTACAAGAACGGGCAGATAAGTCAACACAATGGGTTCATAGTG
This sequence comes from Sequoia sempervirens, assembly GCA_007258455.2. Taxonomy (NCBI): domain Eukaryota; kingdom Viridiplantae; phylum Streptophyta; class Pinopsida; order Cupressales; family Cupressaceae; genus Sequoia; species Sequoia sempervirens. Next base: position 69,484 of record VDFB02321192.1, read on the forward strand.
TCCCAGTGTGCGAACCTATGCTCTGATACCAAGTTGTAATGCCTGTCGTGCAAACCCGAGAGCACACACGTAGCAAATATATATTTTTTTTTTAAATAATTAAATTAAACATGTAATAACATTTAACCATAATCACATAGCATATTACATAACATTAACACACTTAGTTCTCTGGGGCACGTGAGGTTACATCGCAACAACTCAACGGAAATAAAGATAAGTATTACAACATAACCATTGATATTATAATAACCATGAATAAGGTTACATCCAATAACCATGATGCGAGAATAATAAACATCACATAATACAACCATAATAAATCTCTTAATAAAGATACAAATGATCCTAACTATTACATCATCGTTTTAATGTTACATTACAATCTCTTGATAAATGAATTACATTGAATTTCCCAACATGGGGATTGATACAAGAACAATGAAATCTAAAATACAAAGTGAATACAGGTACAACTCCAACTGCGAAAATGCTGAGAAGATAGGAAGCTAATGGGGAACCCAACGGGTGCGGAGCACGTTCCACCCAACCATGTGAATTATGAATAACTCACCCCCCGTGCTCAGAGGTGACAAGGAAGTTATCTCGACCATGATTGTCAAACCGACTCCAAGAACAACATAGTACAAATACAACTCAAGGTATATAATGACATAAACAACCACGTTCACAAAACCACATAATAAGAACAAGCTATGAAACTCATCACAATTAAACAAGGCATTAACAATAAAACAAGTCACCAAGGAACATTCATAAATCATTTTCACAAGAATCTGAATCAACAATAAAAGTACAAATCCAGAAGAACCAAAACAACATCCAAAATACATTTCCAAATAAATCTGAAACAATAAAAAGAACATGATTCCATATAAATCTAAAACAACAATTCAGTACATAATTCCAGAGGCAACAAGAAACAAGGAAAATGGGTGTCAAGTGGAGAGTGTCATCGCATAGCTCTCATGGGATCCCCTGGCACTTCCTCCAACTGAGGCACCGGCACCCATCTATGGATCCCCTAGCCCTTCCTCCTACTTGAGGCGCTGACACCATAGGGTAGCTCATGTGGAGTCAATAACCTCTCATGAAGATGAGATTATGACTTTGCCGATCATGGCCTTCTCAGTCTATCATTAGTCTATGATAGCCCTAATGCATAGACGAGAAATCCAATGTTTATTATCTTATTTGTTTTACTACCCATCCCCCTAAATTCTATTTTTAGGTTATCACTTGTTTAACTACTCTTACGTGGGTTCCCCTGAGCTCTTCCTCCTTCCGAGGCGCCGGCGCCCACGAAGAGCCACTCTCCCTATGACCCCTAACATAAATTAAAACCAAGCAAGGGTTGAACTATAACATAAAAAGCATAATACTCAAAACAAGCTCATGTGAGGCATTAACCCTCTCGCGATAACTCATAACCAAAAGTCTTAACAAACCGTTCAACCCTTCCAAGCATAAACCATTAATTTTTCAACTCCAAAAGTAAAACCAAAATGAGGATAACATTCAAAATTAAACACGCCTCTGGAACAAGGTTTTATAATATATAATAGGGTTCCCACATCTATACAACAGCCAAAACAATAATAGAATGCAATTTAACAAAAATCAGAATCACATGACTCAAGACACCATACCAATCCTATCACAATTCCAAATAATCCCCCAGCTTAATTTTACTTACAATCCCCATTTTCTTAATATTATAACTTGATACAAAGTTCTATCAACGTTTAACATGGCTGATAAATTGCTTTCTTTTAATTATCCCATACTTTTAAAATTCATAGTTTCATATTCAAAAACACAAGAATATAATATATCATTCGCAATTGTAAATATATCCATAAATATTTCTCTATATTTATACATTTAATATTTTGTAAAAACAACCATTTAATTATAACTATAAAATTAAAACATAGATACACACACACACACACACACACACACATATATATATATATATATAAATAAAATTATATATATATATATATTTAAAATAAAACAAAACTAATTAATAACCGGATTTTAAAATAAAAACAAAACTAATTAAGAAAAATGTTTTATTTGCAATTTTTCTTTTAAGGCAGAGGAAACCCATATACATGGGTTGCATGCAGTCCAAGGACTACCGTAGCAATCCAAAGGACTAGCGCGACAATAGTCCTATGGACTGCTTTGATAGTCCTTAGGGACTGTCACAGTATATAGGGGCGGATGGGGGTACTTCCGAGCATGGGAATCAACGCCGAGCCTCAAGGGTTCGGCCCCCACTACTAATTAAATTTTTATTTTATTAGTTTTTTAAAAAAAAACATAAAACATTAAATACAGTACCGAACTCCATGGGTTCGGCCCAGACTCCGAGACGACATGGGTAATTTTTTTTTTTCTTTTAAACAAGACAATATAATAAAATATGTATATGTATATATATATATACTTGTCTGTACGACGTATATATATATATATATATAATCATATACAATTATCTGTAAGGAAATTTTTATTTTTTTTACTTATGATTAACAATACAACAGAAATGTATATACACACATATATTTATGGGAAAATTATAATAAATTTATTTTAATAACAAGGATGATCTTTTTTACAACAAAACAATAAAGAAATTTGGACATTTTCAAACGAAATTCGACAATATTTCTTTCAATCTGATTTCAATTAAAACGACTTCAATTTTCTAAAAGAATTTTCTTTTCAAGAAGGCCTATTTATTTATTTATTTATTTTATTTTCGCAAAGAAATCATTTTTAATCTAATTCACAGAAAGATTTCCCTTTTTCAAACAGAGATTGATTCTAAAACACCTCTTTATTCCTTTTACAGATTTAAAACCATTAAGAGAAGAGAGTGGAGCCTGGAGTCCTGCGCTCTCGAGAATCTGATGAAGCTGGTTCCTGACGGCCTTTACGAAGAGCTCCTCCTTCCTGCCTCGAATCTCCTCTAAGTAACCGTGCTCAAGTCTTGAACCCGATCCTTTGTTTAGAAGACTCCAGAATAACCAGTAACAGATTCCCAATCCCTTTCTAGAACTCCTCAAATTATAGCAAAAGATTGAAAAATATTCTCTTCAGATTCAAAAATACATAATCAATAACTTGTGCAACTTCTGTATCCCTAATCTTCTGTGTGTGAGAAAACTCACAAAATTCCTAATTAAATAAAAGATATTGTCCATTTCTTCCAAAAACTCTAAAAATCAAAAATAAAAGAAAATAATTCTTTAAAAACAAGCTTTTTAATCAGATCTGTATTCTTATTCGTTCTCACAACTTTTTCATTCTTTTATTTATTTATTTTTCCATTTTCAATACTTTTTGTTTTAATTTCCGTTTTTTTACAACTTTACTTGCAAAGCACACTATCTAATTAATTTAAATAATTTATTCTAACAATTATCCTTAACAAGATAATTACTTAAAATAATAATACCCAATTTAATATTTTAATTATCATTTAATAAAACTCATGACTTTTAAAAATAAATAAATCATTTAAATATTTAACTACAAAAAAATCTAACATTAAAATAAACAATTATTACCAACATTTAATTAACTAATTCACAACTTATAAAATAGCAACATCAATTAAATACGACAAAACACAAACATGACCCACAACGAACGACAACTACAAGAACGTACAAAACCATTTAGACAAGACGGTCTGACATCATGGGACGAGATGACTTCGTTGTCACCTCTGTTTCAACATTTAACCGTTGGGCTATTGGTGCTCGCCCTGTCCTACTGAAGCAGGTGGAATCGAGACTTATACCTGCAAATCCTGCATACAAACGAAGTCGTGTACATGTGCATACATATATATATAATCAAAGCATTAAATTGAAGCATTGCATTGTGAGAAGGAATCGCAGCGTAACAGAGCACTCGTAAACGAGTGATGCTACACTGTCCTTCATCACATCTATCCTAACAATAATAATATAACTGATAAAATAACATTTCTAAACTAACAATTCATCTCATGATATAATTTATTAAATCACTGCATCATAATATAATTCTGAAAATCAACTAACATCACCAACCACAATGTCATATGAAATAATCATGTCCACTAATGGAATAACAACATCATCAAATGTAAATCCAACTCACACAATAATAGTACCATCATAGTATCAAGGTATCAAACGAACGCATAGAAAAATAATAAATCCATACAGTAAGAGGAGGGGTGCTACACGTAGAGTATTGTTTTGAAATGTTGTGCAATGTTTTGAAATGTTGTGCAACATCTTTCCTACAGCGGCGGATTTGGAAAAGTATTTATAGGAAAAGATTTCAACATATTTATTCCCCTATGAAATGTGAGAGTTCAAAAAAAAATGTGAAAACAGAGACAGAAAATTTACAAAAACGAAAATCTCTCAAAAAGCATATAGAGTACGGAAATCTTAGGTGAATGGGCCCGGCCACCTAAGGAGTGTACCCTTAGAGTGTGCCAGTTAAGCCCAGCCATCCTTGCCAGGGTAGTTTGTATTGACGGTGATGTTCTTGGTGGTGAGGAGCTGAACGTAGGAGTCTAGATGTATGAGTAACAAATCCCTCACCATGTTCACCGCTAAAACACCTGTGTTGCACCCTATGCCAGAAAGATTAAATGTCTTCACACTCTCCCAAATCTTATAGTGGTTGGCTATAATGGATGCATGTGACAGCGCTACCGTGAAGGTCGACACGGTAACGATGAGTATATCGATGTCTTGTAGTGTGACCTGCGTCCTGGCAAACAACTCATCCATCATTGCAATGAAGCTCTCCTCCATCTCCACTCGCGCTTCCTCCAATGTCACAACCATTTCCTCCACTAGAATTTTGAGTGTTCTAGAAGTGATACAGTATGTACTTGTCGAAAGGTAAATGCTCATCTCCATGTTACCCTGGCACTCCACTAGTGGTTTGTAATAGTTGAAGTCTACAAGATAAACTTCTCGCCGCTTTCATTTGCTGAGGACATGAATCATGAGCCACCCCAATGTCAGACTGGAGGAGATTCTGATGGGGTTCCCCCCATGTATAATAGCCTATTGGCTAATTAGCAACACCGCGAACAGGAAAAACTAACAACACTTTTAAAAATGATAGTTGCAACAATAGGAAAAACTGAAATGACTCTTTCAAACAGAATAGTTACCCAAGGGAAGCAATAATATATTTAACACTTGACCATGGTTTATTAAGGGAGAGGGTTTCATAGGTGTTCGCCATTTTAAATGTAAATAACTAAAACCTAGTCAATATATTTAACTATTAAGTAAACTAGCATACATATATTAAATATTAATATATATAAATTACACTGAGAGTTATCTTTTTTGGAGGCGCCTATTTTCATCAACTTATTCAAAACAATAGTAAACTACCCATATGTTATCACTATTTCAATCAATTAAATAATATATGAGCAAAATAAATCAGGTGGAAAGACTCAATAGTGAAATAAAGCTAGAAAAGACTCAATAGCACATTAGAGCTTAAACACAAAGATGCTTAGTTGTCTTATGAGTTCCCCATGAAATTTGAATTGACTAATTTTAATTATAATTTTATTTTCAATACATATGTCCAATTTCTTCTTTAAACAAACATGATACAGTTGTTAATTAAGATAAGATCAAATATTAAATTTATGTATTTTCTTCACAAAGATACAAGATAAGGTAACCAAATCCTAGTTTTGATTCTAGTGCGTATTAAGAAAATGTAACCTTGCCGAAGTTCCAAACCAAATCAGCCCTAGCAAGTCCAACAAACTCAACTTGGGAGACTTTCCATCCCACTCAATAATAAAACAACCACAAATAAAAAGCAATAAACCTTACGACTCCTTGAATCTTTGTTTTGTTTTACTACAATAGAAGATTATAACAATGCAATTGGTCTCAATAGGACTAAAGCCAAATTTGTGATAGATAAACTCCAATGAATCAAAAAAATGTAATTCAAAACCTGCAAGAAATCCAACTCTAGGAGAATAAAACCAAACCTACAACCACAAAGTTTTGAAACTATTATGATTAAACAACCTCTTTTAATAGAGGTCTTCATGAATTCAAAGATAAGAACATCTAAAGAAAGTTGTGAATAAAACAGATTTAAAATTGCTTTAAAAACAAAGCAAAAAAACTAAAAAATATTGAAAAATAAATTAAAATAAAATAAATACACTACTGAAAAATAAACAAAAAAATTTGCAAATAAATACATTGAAATTTCTTATAATTATAAAAAAATATATTTGTGTTACTACTATAAATAAATGTTCACTCTAAAAACTTAAAAATTTATTAAGTGTTTAATTTCAATTTATTTTAATAGAGGTCTTCATGAATTTGTGAATAAAATAGCTTTAAAACTACTTTAAAAACAAAACAAAACAAAAAAAAACTATTGAAAAATAAACAAAAATAAATAAATATAATATGAAAAATAAACAAAAAAAATTGCAAATAAATACATTGAAATTTGTTATAATTATAAAAAATATATTTATGTTACTACTAGAAATAAATGTTCACCCTAAAAACTTAAAAATTTATTAAATGATACTAAGTATTTAGTATTAAAAAAGCAACATTGTCTCGGCGTAACTCTAGCGTAATTATTTTTATTTTACTTTAATTTATCTTTTTAACATTCAAAATAAAAATAATGTACAAATATATATTATAAAATTAAAAAAAATCTTTATAATTATACGAATGATGAAATACTATTGCAATGAGAAAAATGATGAAAATAAGTGCCTCAAGAAGATAACTCTCCACATATTTTATATAAATAATAATTTTATATAAATACTAACTTATTATAATAATTACTATAATTAAATTAATTATAATTATTAATATTAAATTTTAGTATTAATAATAATAAAAATGAAATCATTATAAAATTGATTATGATATAAAAAATAAGTATTTTAGAGTGAATAAGATATCAAATCGATTTAAAACCATTTTTAAATATGCTTTAAATCTACTTTAAATCTGCTTGAAAAAAACATCTACATACAATGATTGTAGTTATGCTAGCTGCATGTCATTTGAACGTCAAATTCAAACTAAACAGTTTTTCCTTACATTGAATTTTGCTTTTTGATGGATGCCATTGTAATATGCCTTTCGGTGTAATAAAAATAGTTTTTATTATAAATAAGATAAATAAATAAGATTATCATTGCTAATAAAAATAAAATAAATAATACAAATAAAATAATTTAAAAAAAATTGAAGTAAAATAAAATATTGTATAAGTAAAAAATAATTATTATTAAACAAATAAAAATATTTTTCTTATAGATAATGTAAATAAAATTAAATATTTTTAAATTAAATAAAATAGTTTTACTATAGTATTAGTTGTGAGAAGATTTAATACACATTCAATATTAATGTTCATTTATTTTATGTGTTAGTGTTATTTCATATGGATTTTAGGAGTGTGCCTTTTTCATTCACTATTTTCTTGTGAATACATGTAACATTATTGTATAAATGGTAACAAAGCCACTCTTTATAAAATAAAATAAAATGAATAAAATATATCCATAAAGAAATAAATTCTATGATGGTACTTTTTAATACACAACTATTGACTTCTAATACGGAACTATTACTCCAACCCTTTTTAGGGCTATTATGACAATTTACAAAAAAAAAAAAGTTTGATAGGTCACAAAGATGATGAGACAAAATATTTAAATCACCAACACACTTGTCTGCTCAACAATATACATTGTTAGTTGCAAAAATTGAACTTACAAGCCATGTCAATTGGTAAAATTAGGGGGCACTACTGTGGGAACCTCTACCTTATGTTTTTACTACTTGTTACCTAAAATTTCATGCAATTGAATGATAGTTTTTTTCTACAAGTGAAAATGAACCTTGCTTAATATCAAATCATAAATACATAGTCTAACATAAGTGACAAATTTTCACACATCTAAATAGCCCTATATACATATACATTCCATGCATTCACAACATGCATACAAATTCATATAAAACATGTTTGAATCTACCTAGATTTCTCCTCGTATTAAAAAGAAATAAATTTTAAATTCAGATGTGGACACGAAAAAAGTATCCCTTTTTGCTTGCTTAATATGAGAATAATTGATGATAAATTAGACTTAATGAGGCCTTTATTTAGTGTTGTGAGGTGTTTTACACGTACACATTAGGTCTTGGACCCTTGCAAATTGAATAAAATGCATCTAACAATGTCTTGAAAAGGTGTTGTAAAGTGTTGTAAAAGACATCCATGCCTCCTTAGACTTAATGAACCCATTTTCCCTTAATTCAACATTATAAAATTTATTTAATGGCATTATCACATCAATTTAGAAGGCTTGTAAATTTAACTTAACTCTAATCTAGTGTTGTAATGTGTCCTACACATTCACATTGGATGTTGTGCCTTTCTAGGCTATGTGGACCTCATTTTAATGATATAAAGTGTATTTAATCACACTTTCACATTGAATTTTGTGTCCTAAGCCCTAATTGACCTTTAAAAAATCAATAATAGGCCCCTATTACCCCATACATTATGCATCCCAAGGCATAATTTGATCAAATACCCGATGAAATCAACATAAGAACTGAAATTCCTCATTCCCCACTAATCCAACTGTCAAATGGACACCTCTGGGACTAATTTTCCACTTTGGATGAATGAGTCCTTACTAGGTGGGATTAATTCTCCCAGGATGGCGAATGAGTCCCATTTGGGTCATTTTTGAGGTTTGAGCAGGAAAAAATATGTTTTAAGTTTAATTTTTCTCCATGTCGGCCTTGGGGATCAAATTAACAGGCATTTTAGGTGGATTGCCTATAAATACAAATCTTTAAACCCTAATTCATAACATATCATCATTCATTAATCATTCATCATTTCCTCAAGTCCATCAAGCTATGTTTTGTCATTCCAAGTCATTCAAGATCATTTTTAAGACATTCAAAGGGAAAATTCTTCATCCATTGTTGCAGAAATTCAAGATCAATCTTTATGGCAAGGTATTAACTCCATTGTTGCATGCTTCATTACATCATTTCTCCATTTTAGTTTAATTACCTAAAAGAGATTTGACTAAGGCAAACCCCTATACTCTAACAATCAACAAGTTTCCCCTTCTTTAATGTGTGATTGCAGGTTTGCAGATTGAAGAAAAATACCAAAAATGAGAAAGTTGCAAATGTTGTCAAAGTTGTCATAAAAAGTTGTCAAGAATCATGGAAACTCAAATTTAGGGAAAAATATCCATCCAATTTTCATGAAATAAGTGGGAAAGTGCTCATTTCATCCATCTTCAGAGGCTTGCAAATTTTTAGTATGAAATTCTGCACCTGGGACACTTTTCAACAAAACGGGACTCGTCCTCTAGCAGTGACGAATGAGGTCCAGAATGGAAAATGAGTCCCCCTAGGCTTAAAAATCAACAATTTTAGAATTTCAGAGATGTTTCCAATCTTTAATACATTTCCAGATGCATACCATTTACATCCTTGCCTCTTTTTTTGGCTTTATTTGCATTTTTAGATCATTCTTTAGGTCTTGTTACATTACACAATGTGTTTTCAAACATCTTACATTTCTTTAGTTTTCACATAATAATCAATATATTTCTTTAGTTTTATGCATTTAAATTAGTTTATTTAGACACATTAGACCCACATTGCATTAATATTTGGATGTTTACATTGCATTTTGACCCATCTTTCTCCTTTTAGGTGAAAAACCCTAGAAGTGTTAGAAAGCATTTGGGTGCCAAAATCTTCGTTTACATTTTGGTGAACCTACCTTTTGAATATTTTACTTTTCTGATTTAGGCTCCTTCATCAGAGATCTAGCCTCACATTGACCTTGAATTAGGGTTTTCATGGATTAATTTGCATGCTAGGTTTCAAATCTTGCATTCATGAAACGTGCATTTCAATTGCATTTTTGGCATCTAAAATCATTATTTTTTTTTTGAAATTTTGCATTTTCATCTTAGGTCTCCATATTACAACATAGAAAACATCAAAATCACTCAGAAATTTCTAAAAATTCTAAAAAAAATCCCCATTGGGTCTCATTCACCACCTTGGGTGAATAAGTCACTTTTCACCCCTGAAACTGCCTTTTACAGAGCTAAAAACCTTGTTTTTAAGCTTTTTTTTGCTACCATTACCTAGCTGTATCCATTGGCTAAGTTTCTATAACATGCATTTCATTAGATTTAGCTCAAAATATCCCATTTCATGCATTTCTCAATTTTACATTTGCATTTACAACATTTCATTTTACAGATTGTTGCATAATGTAATCAGAAAATTACCTTATTTCACATTTGAAAATTGTATTTAAACATTTCACTTTAAGTCATTTCATTGCACTTTATTTACTTTCTCATATTATTATGTTTTCTCTTCACAAATTACATGTTTCTAGAATATCAAGTGGCTTGTATGATTCCATTTTTCCTAAGCATAATCTAGGACAGCAAAGTAAAACATTTTCCATGCATGTTGCGTACCCTGCTAGTATCTATCAAATTTGCAAGAATATAATAACACAATAGGATGCAAGTGTAGATAATCATAACGCTCATACTTGTTCTTCTCCCAATACCTCTCCTATTAGTGATGAAGATATTTTGGTGAAGGGAGCTACAAGCATTGAGAGTCTTGATTGTCCCTCTCCTCTTCAGCCTTTGGAAGACATTACAAAACAAGAGGATGCAATCATAGAAACATTTCTAAACATCACCTTACCTAATCTCCATAACCATGACAATCAACATTTTCCTTCTCCTAATATCCCTCCTCGATGCCATGAGGATAGGTTGGTGTTAGAAGATATACCTATTAAATGTCATGAGAATCTTGACTCTCCATTCCCTAATGATCCTACCATTTGGGACAATCTATTTGAAAATCATAGTGGTCCTTCTCTTGATACCTTCCCCACTTGTGATGAAGCTACATTACAAACTTCAAACTTGTATGACCATATTGCAAGCTCTCCTATTAGGGTTGATAATATGGAACATGAAAATGAGACCTTATAGATTATGGAAACTCAACTAACACCTTCTCCTAATCATCCCCCTCTTGATAATCCCATCATTGATCATTCCCATATTGGTGATGAAGTTATTTTGAGAGAACCAAGCCTTACTTGTCAAGAACATGTGGCTTTTTGTTCTCCTAAAAGCTCTCCTTCTAGGGATAATATCATGATTCTAGACAACGATAACATTGATAGTAATATTATGCCTTTGAAAGAAGATGAAGATCCCATGTTAGACTCTCATTCGCCAAGGGATGTTAATACTATTCAACCTCAACCCATTCTTTATCCCCCTTCACACAAACAAAAAACTCAAAACCAACCTAAAATCATCCTTTACCCACTGTCACATAAACCTCCACCTCCACCTAAACCCGAATTTACCCTTTACCCACCTCAGAATAATGTTCCACATCAACTGATTCCTCATACTATTGCTCATACATTCAACACTAGAAACAATTCACAACCACAACAACCAACCCCAACCTCTTTACCTTTTCCTAATTCTATACTACCTAGTGCTCCTCACTTAAGGGAGAATGATCTTTTTGAACTTAAGACAATTCCTGCCAAAATATCTCTTTGGGACCTTCTTCAGACTTCACATACCTATCACACTATGCTTCAAACAACCTTACAATAAGTTCCTATCCCTTCTAATGCGCAACCAAATGACATAGCCTCCATAATTCAAGGACACAACAATGATATTGTTTTCCACCAAAGTGAACTCCCCCCTTTGAATGCTCAAAAACAAAATGAAGATTTCTAGATAATATCTCAATACAATATGACAGGGATAAAGTGAACCCTTGTTGACAATGGCTCCGCTCTTAATGTGTGTAGTGTAAAAATCTTGGATAGTCTTCATGTGGATAGATCAAACATTCAACTCAATTTTCTATCTATTAATGGATTTGATAATGTAGCAAACTGACTGCTTGGTTGATTAATTTTCCTATTACAGTCAGAGTAGCCACATTGAATATACCAATCCATGTTATGCCTCATGAAATTTCATGTAATCTTATCTTAGGTAGACAGTGGATTCATGCAATGAATGGTGTGCCTTCCACTCTTCATCAAAATATGAAATATATTCACAACAACAAAGTATACACCCTTGACGTCGATCATGAGCCTTATAATGTCTTACAACTTTAGAAAGGAAAAGAAAATCCTCTGGCAACATTGACATGAACTATACAAGTGAAACCTATCCAACCAAAAGACAAACATCTTGAACAAGTAACAAAGTTATTAGATGATGATTGGGGTTCCTTAGACTTCACACCACCACTCATGGATGATCCTTCAAAAGCATCCACCTCAACCACTTTAAACCAAAACACAACCAATTACACAACCTATGACGAACACAACAATGACCAACAACCCGATCTAAAAGCAATGAAAAAGCTTTATGGAAAAGGTTATGAACTTATGAAACAACTTGAATATAGTGGAAAAGGATGTGGTGCTAGTGAACAAGGTATCCATGTCCCCATCGATCCTTACACACAACAAAAAACTCATGGTCTTGGTTATTGTCCTTTGATAGAAATTTCCAAGCCTTCACTCAACATCAACACTCTCACACAACATTCTTCTAAGCCAACTTTAACTATAAAACATCCTAAACTGATAGACAATAGTGGTCTTGATTTTTCTCCTTAACAAAACATGAACCAAACAATGAAATATTCGCTTAATTTCAGTTTCATCTTGAAAAGCACTAATGAGTTGAATCTGCTAGATTTTACACCCTCTTGTAAAGGAGAACCCAAAATATCGCAATCTAAATAGTCTTGCATAGTTATGAAATCTTGTACATCTAAGCAAGAGATATCTTTATCAAAAACTACAGGACAACCTTCTACCAATAATCAAGAGGGTATCTTGTCGAGACTCCTCCAAGATCACTTGATATCTCTCCCTCCACAAACTCAAAAGAAATTCTAAATACAAGACTTCATTTTGTACCTATCATAGAGTTCATGGTCATTCCAATAATAACTATAAGGCTTTGAGTTGCAAAATCTAACATCTTAGGGAGTTTGGTGTTCTTCCTTATGTGGGGGCACCTATTTCCTCTAATTGATTCTAATTTTCACTCTAGCACGCATTTCATCAATCATTTTGGCTCACCCTTGTCCTGCACTCAGTGGGGGAAAATGTTTATGTAGCCTTGTCCTCGTATGTCACTTGTCATTTCCTCTTTTCACTAGTCATTAACCTTACATGAACATATAAGAGCAAGCTTGGGATGTGAACGGCATGCCTTAAGTTGGCTTGCATGTGACATACTCCCCTTTTCATGATGTATTTTATCGGAAACATATGACTTGGCATAGGGCTTTCTGAATAAGCTCTCATATCTTCTTCTTCTTTTACTTTAAAGAAATTTCTCACAGTAATGGTGTTCGAAACCACTTTAAAGTGGGGGCATACATCACCACTCACATAATTTCATTGTATAATTTTCTTTTTCTTGTGATTTCCTCTCTTGGAAACATTAGGTATAATGTTGGCCAGGATGAGACATTGCACTTGTCCTCTCTTAACAAAGATGAGACCATTTCCACTTATCCTCTCTTGGAGACATTAAGCATGATGTTCCCTAAGATGAGACCTTGCATGAACTAATTAAAATCCCTTTGAACATTCCTTACACCATATTGCATTTACAATGTCTATGAGTGTTAAGCATACAAAGTTTTTCTTACCTCATAGAGCTCGAAAAACATTTTCCTTTGTGGTGCCTTATTAAAGTTATCAGGAGGTATAACTTTAGTATGGTGAAGCAGGAAAGCCCATTCCGAGGCATGACTTTTCCCCATAGCCACCATGTGGATTTCACAGGTCCCATAGACAACCTGAAGTTTTGTGGCCCTAGAGTGAGTATACTTAGGACTTCTCACTCGATGGACAACCAAGAGTTCCATCGCCTCAAGGTGAGTATGCATTTTCTTTCCAAACAATCTGGATTTGCTCCACAACGTGTTGGAAAAATGGTCGAAGCTTGATCCACCTTTTTATTCTCATTTCTTGCCATTGGATGATCACGTATCTTGTTCTATTGTACAAATCATTCATCTTGTGTGTGTCCTTTCATGCTTATGTCTGTTTGACTTAGGATCTTGGATCCTGAGAGCTTAATCGCTTCCTTTGATCTTTGTCATCCTAGACCATCCACATTGGTACAATTGGACCCTTCTTCAATTTCTACTTTAGTGTGAGTTTGAAGCAAGTTCATCCTCTCACTAAAGTGGGGGCTAACTATGGACACAAAAAAAGTATCCCTTTTTGCTTGCTTGATATGAGAATAATTGATGATAAATTGGACTTAACGAGGCCTTGATCTAGTGAACTGTGAGGTGTTTTACACATCCACATCCCAATATGAGAGTTCGCTAAAGAACCAAAGTGTTTTTATCTTGTAATTCTAGTAATTATTTGAATCTCTTATGTAATCCCAATATGAGAGTTCTATAAAGAACCAAAGTGTTTTTATCCTGTAATTCTAGCAATTAATGGTTTTTTGTCCAGCAATTGCAATATCCTATAGGTTTTTGTCTGTAGAATCTTTTTGAACACAAAGCACTCCACAAGATAAAATGGGATAAAATGAATGAATGGGAATGCATATTTTTGCAAGATATACACCAAACAAGCCTCCCAAGACCTCATGCCCTCTTTGGAAGGGAAAATTAATTCAATATTTCCAACTCAACCCCACTTCATAACTAACAACCCAAAAATAATGAATTTACCATGACTAATAGATGCTCCATTTGAAATAAAAAGGATGCCAAATTCTTCTAGAAATTTTCAATACCCTCAATAGTTGGTAATATTAAATGTAATATTTATTATCCTATAGGATGTGATTATTAAATAAATTATTTCCCTACGATATTTTCTATTTAACCGATGAAAAATAAGATGGGCTAATGAAGAATATTGGACTTACTATTTTTGAAAAGGGTACATTATCAAAACATTTATTTCCACTCAATATTGAGAGACGCACTTCTTTATTACTACACACTTCAAGTTCCCACCTCATGCCCTAAATTCAAAATATAGATCCCTAATTCATCCTATTTCCAATTATTATATCATAAGGATCCTATTAACCTCTAATATTTTACCACATGTTCTATTGTACCATCCTGGCTCATCACATTAATCTCTACTATTTCATCATATGTTCTATTGTCCCCTTTTATTCCAAACCCACTACCCTCTCTTATTTCACTCTATGTTCCCTTATCCACTCTTGATCTTGTCTGATTATCCCCTCCTAAATCACCCTATGTTCCTTTATTCACTCCTAATTTCATGGCAAGAAAAATATTATGCTAACTAATAAAATAAAATCCCATGCAAGAAAATAGGAGCCCCTATTTCTTAATTTTAGATTTAACTGGGTGTCTTTGGGTTGGGGTTGAAATTTTCTCTCACCCACTTCCTAAATATTTTTTGCCACATGTCATTTATCTATACTTTTTAAATTCTGACCAATATTTTTTTAGAATTGGCTATATAATTATATATTTAGGATTCCTTGTTGCTAAAAAACTAAAAATGAGACCACCAACTTCATAAAATTATGGAGCTTAAATGATTAATCTTTTTCATTACTCAAAAAACCATGGGAGCCTATACTTACAATATCTCCTAAAAATTAATAACAACAACCACTAAGATATTTAAAGATGTCTCCCTCCATGGGACTACAACCTTATCTACACTTTGAATACATTGATATAATTTAGGAGTGATAATAAAATTCAAGTGTGACTCTCTGAAGCAAAACATTCATTCTAGAAGCATATACACTCATAATTTCCCTATGAATAATAAACAAGATGATCTAATTTATTAAATAGTGTGACAAGGTTTTCCATTTAATGGTAAAGCTTAATTCATTTGCATAATATTCAATAAAACATCAATACTGCATCATTATCTTACATGAACATTCTAGAAATCACTACATGTTTTCTTGGTCTCTATGATCATTTATATCAAATTTTTGAATTGCTAATGTGGTCTTGACCAAAGGAGAACGTGCCTTACCTAGGAACCTCCTAAACAAGGTCTATCAACACCACTTCTTTCAAGTAGTAAATTCTAGACATTAGGGCATGCAAGTTCTAGAAAATAAATCAAAAAATGTTAAGGTCTAAGAGTACATTTGAAACTACCTTCCATAGGTATAGTGACAAATTATTAAGATGAATAGATTAACTAGAACATCAAATGAGAAAATTAATGATATAAAGAAATTCCTCTAATCATTTCCAAAGTTCTAATAAATTTATGATATCTTTCATAAAAAATATTCATCAAGTTTAGAGTTTAGTATCATTAGTTTTATTTATTTAAATGAGCATTTATTTAAATAACATTATGAGTCTGAGCTAATTAATTCTAGCTATATTTATTGATGATTTTTTCAATTATTTATTTACACTAGATTTGTTGTCAAATGATAAGTTATTTATTTTCCTTTTCCAAATACATAGGAAATGAATTACATTGATAAAATTTACTCTACAAGTAAAAATATACATAAGAAGACTAAGAATTATATGTACATATTAAAAATCCCTACTTAGCACTTTTTCCTCTGTTTAACCACATACACTCAATCACTTTGTTTCAATAAACACCACCATAACCTTTTATGATTATTTGGCACTCAAATTGTTCCTAACCTCATTACCCACTTTGCAATTACATTTTTATAGCTTAGACAACTTAGTTTCATTTTAAACTCCCAAAATTTGATCTAGTTGAACATTATAGTGCCTATGGTATCATCTCTAACATTCATTTAAAAAAAAAAATTAAACTATACAACTTAGATTTCATCACTCTAATTTATAATTTTATCCTTTATGTGTGTTGAAACAATATAAATGGTAATGTAATTGTTTATAAAAGATAATGAAAATTGTATAAACAAATAAAAATTACACATATAGCTAAAAATTTAGGAGCAATCATTATAAGAAATACTCATAGCTTTGATACTATACCTCCTTGATTGTACACACATACACACATAGATACTACATCCTTACCACCTAGGCATTTCACAAATTTTCTAGTGATCTATTCCAAATCTTTCAAATCCTTTATGGGGCTTGATCACTAGTGACAAGTCTCATAATCCCCCCATTCTCAAGACAATCTCATAACGGTGCGAAGAACACCATTATATGCTAAAATTTAATTTTTATCATCAGTGGTGAAGAGTGCAAAGTTGCCAAGGATGAACTTGCAACTAAAGGAAACCACTATGGTCATAAAACTAGTACCATACAAGAAGGGATGAAACCATCTGCAATGCCACCTATACATAAAATTCTAAGGACAATCCAATTCAAATTGTATTGTCCTCCTTCCAATGCATCTAATTTTAAGTGATTCTAATATGTGATTAGAAGTTTGAGATGAACATAATGAACTACTCTCTAGCAACCATCCAAATTTGTAGAGTTGTAAAGAATACTACCATGTGAATTAAACAACTATTGCATGTTATGAATTTTTTTTACACATAGATCAAAGTAAAAGAACCAAAGAAAAAATATAACTCAAACTCAACATCATACGCAAATTGTGGCGATCAAACAAAAACCCTCTATAAAAAGAATAAACTTTTTAAACTATATATTCTCATTTCAACTTTATGAACATCCATAAAAGAAGAATCATTTACTATGTTTCCTTTTTAGGTTAAAAAATAAAATAAAAGTGATTAAATTTATTAGTTTCTCTTAGATTATCCTAGTGAGAGTGAACCATTAATTGGCTACCCACTACCAATATCCATCATTTACACATAAATTGAATTGAGAATAAATTGAAACAAAATTTATAGAACAACCAAATATATATTTTGATCTATATTTTGTTAGCAAGAGATACAAATTAGATATAGATTACATAAAAATAACTAATTGCATTGATAAAATGTTTGGCCACTTGACAATACCAGAAAATATAAGGTGTGGATTAAGAAAATTAAGATCACATATATGATTATGAATATAGTTTATTTTTAATGAGTAAGTTCAATTTAAATTTGTGAATTAATTAATTAGATACTAGTATAACGGTGGGTGATCGAAAGAGACATCCTCAAATTCTGTGGGACAACATCCAAAATAAAGACAAAAGTTTGAATTACGAAACCTAATCATAACATAAAAAGACTAGACATCTAAGATATCATTAATAGAAAGGAGATCTTTATTATTGGGTTTTCCCCAAACATCACCGAAACAGAATTATCATCAATGACTCCTAACCAGGAAGAACTCCCTATACAAAACTCTTAAAATAAGAAAGATAACCAAACTTATAAACATCACTTTTGAGAATATGTCAAGGTGTAGTACAGTGTATTTGGTAGAAACGTTACTTTGGAAGATAATTGTTATCGAGATTGGTGGTTTAGAATGGTGTTTTATCAAGTTTGTGCAGATGATATCTGAGCATGAACTGCAAGTACGCTTTCCCAGTAGTCCTTGTCCTCATCTAAGAGTAATTATAGCCATGCCCAAGCAGATTGTTGCTATAATTTGTGCTTGAATCTGTCATCATGCAGCTGGTGTTGTTGGAGTTATTGGTAATGGTATTGTTAGCAGTACTGTTATCAGGGAAGTCCAGAAGCAGGTCTGCCAAGCCCTTTATGTCATGTTTATGAACAGCATCATGGCCGAGGGTGGACTTCTTTCTTTCTGTTTGGCCCCTGATCATATCTTTAGAGGAAGAATCAGGGGACCTGGCAATCCCAATCCAATCAGCAAAAATCGATCTGGGTGATGAATGTTAAGCTGATTAGAGTTACAACCAGAGCAAAACGATGAAATTGGGGACTTGTATCAGTCCGTGGAAAAGCATTCCTTAGATCATGATATAACCCATGGGGTTTTCATTATTGTTATTGCTAGTCTTAGTGTTACCAATAATGGTCTCCTTACTGAATGGTTTATAGGGATTTCAGTCGTCAGCCCTGATGAGGCACATGCCACAGTGAAAATTTGCCAGGCTTGAAGCTGAAGCAAGCTGGTTGTCAAGAGATTCTATTCTGCCATCTTCATCTTCCTCTTCTAACAGTCAGTTGATGGGAAATGATAATGCAGAGGCGAAATCTCAAGGCACCCACTGATATTTTCTTAGTGTTATTAATAATGGTATCCTTTCTGAAGGCCGTGCCTTCTCCTGAGATTTCTTAATGTTATTAATAATGGTCTCTTTTCCGAAGGCCTTGCCTGCTTCTGAATTCCAAAGCTTCAATAAAATATCAGCGGATGCCTTTGAATTGGCCTCTTCATTAGCATTTCCTATCAACTTTTGTTAGAAAGGAAGCTGAAGACAACAGGATCGAATCTCTGGACACCCTTGCTTCAGCTTGAAGCCTGAGAATTTCCCACTGTGGCATGTGCCTCATCAGGGATGAGGACTGAGATCCCTGCAACCATCTGCACTGGGTATCTCAGATTTGTGGGCATGTGTAGAAAAATCTGGTTCCATTCGCAACAGCTTTTTCTTAGAGTGAGTGTTCCAGAAATCCCTGATCTCATTATCGGTTCTCCCTAGTAGATGTGAAGCTATTGCATACCACCTGCAGAAAATCAAATATATTAAAATTAGCAACACCACCTTGTCAATCGAACAGGCAAAGCTAACAACGCTTTTAAACATGATAGTAGCAACAATAGGCAAAACTGAAACGACTCTTTCAAACGGAATAGTTATTCAAGGCAAGCAATAATATATTTAATGGTTGACCGTGGTTTATTAAGGGAGAGGGTTTCATAGGTGTTCGTCAATTTAAATGTAAATAAAAACTAAAAGCTAGTCAATATATTTAACTATTAAGTAAATAAAAATGTTTTTATTATAAATAAGATAAATAAATAAGGCCATCATTACTAATAAAAATAAATAAATAATCTAAATAAAATAATTTAAAAAATTGAAGTAAAATAAAAAATTAAGTAAAAAAAAAAAGTATTATTAAATAAATAAAAATATTTTCTTATAGATAATGTAAATAAAAAAATATATTTTTAAATTGAATAATTCAGTTTTAGTATAGTATTAGTTGTGAGAGGATTTAATAGTCACACTCAATATTAATGTCCATTTATTTAATGTTCTGTTTTAGTGCTACGAGTTAATGTTCATATGGACTTTAGGGTTGTGCCTTTTTCCACTCAGTTTTTCTTGTGAATAGTATAAATGGTAATATAGACACTATTTATAAAATAAAATAAAATGAATAAAATCTATTTATAAAGAAATAAATTCTATGATGCTACTTTTTAATACACAACTATTGGCGTCTAATAGACAACTATTACTCCAACCTTTTTTAGGACTATTATGACAATTAACAAAAAAATATGATAGGTCACAAAGATGATGAGACAAAATATTTAAATCACCAACACACTTGTCTACTCAAAAATATGTATTGTTAGTTCCAAACATTGAACTTACAATGCCATGTTAATTGGTAAAATTAGGGTACACCGATATGGAAACCTCTACCATTATATATTTTACTATTTATTACATAAAATTTCATGCAATTGGATGATAGTTCTTTCTTCTACAAATGAAAATGAACCTTACTTAATATCAAGTCATAAATACTTAGTCTATCATAAATGACAAATTTTGACACATCCAAAAAGGCCTATATACATATACATTGCATGTATTCACAACATGCATACAAATTCATATAAATTTTTTTTGAATCTACCTAGATTTTGTCGTCTTGTATTCAAAAGATGAATAAATTTTAAATTCAGATAATCGCAAAATTTAATATGATGAAATACATTATAACAAGACCTGAATTTCACATTTGACCTTCCTTTCATTGTTGAAAATTGTCCTTCAAATATTTACATATTATATATAACACGATTTTTTTATAATATATTGAAACTCATTCCTTTTTCATATAATACAGTTTTGTTAAGCATATTTTACAAAAAAATCACTAAATATGGACAAAGATGTATTAGTATAACATAAATTAATGACATATACACAATTTCTCTAAATTTTATTATGATATATCAAAAGCTCAAACTCAACGTATATTTTCAAGTCAGGTACTTTCTACCTACATAAACATCCCAACACAATCAGATCAACAAGATAAACTAATATAATTCAAAACTTATTTCAGCGAAACTTAATATAGATTGTGAAAACTTGATATCATTAAAAATTAAACTAAATTAATACTAACTGGCTCTGCACAGTGACAAACAATTTTACAAACACTGCGTTTTCCCATTCAATCTGCCGACTTCAGAATCAGCAAGACACTATAGACACATACATGCATTCACGCCACTATTCTTCCCATTCAAATGATTGTATATGTTGGTCTGCATGTGCTTGTTACAAACAAGTCCTTCCTTACAGAACTCAGACCTAATTCTTGAGTTTCTTATATAATAATCAAGATCCATGATTATAATTCATTACCCAAATGAATATTTATGCCAATATTCTTCCAATGCAAATGATATTATATGTGGCGTGCATGTAATTGCTACAGAGGTCCATATATACAGAACTCGGGAATTTGATAAGTTCCTGTATGTATACTTCATTAACAAATGAGTATTTATCGAATCCAAATGAATTTTTATGTGGATATTTACGTACCTCACTCAACACAATTTTGCCTATTATATTATATACATACCAATCTGTTTGGGAGATCACGCCAGCTATCATGGCCATTTTGCTGAATATACTCAACAGGAACTTATCTTCGTTGGGCGCCCATTTTCACAGGGCTAGGTGCTCTACCCATTATTGTTTTGCTTCTTGCTTGCAGGACTGCTGGATCAGCAGTGCAAAAGCAGGATAAATAAGCCTAAACAAGTCAAGGGGACAGGGATGTCAATAGATAAAAAATTAGTTGTCTATTGGATAAGGTTGTAGTGATGGTGTTAGGACGTGGCTTTACAGGGCCCATCAAAATAAAAGAAATTTGAACAAAAAACTGACATTATTAATAAGGGTATGTGTGGTATGTACTGACTATTAATTGTTCTATTGCATGACCATTATGAATGAACGGAGACGTTTCGGCCTTTAAAATGTGGAGTAATGGTATCCTTACAGACAACTAATGCACTGTTTTTACCTGTCACTAAAGGTACAATGTACTATAAGTAGACTACCGACAGTGAGAAATTGTAATTATAGAAATTGTTTTCTACTTTGAGTAGATGGGCATTCACTTTAAATTTTATAGGTAGGGAAGAGGAGTTCAGCAATTGAGCATGTTTCAGTAGTTGTAATAGTAGGAGATTTTTGCACACGTGAAGTTAGGGTGTTCAATTACTCAGTAGTTTGGTGTTCAACTATCCAGTTGTCTCTTCTATTTGTGAATTTATTGTCTAATATTTTTAATGTAATAATACTAATAGTTGCGATTATAAAGTTGTTGGAGTTAATATAAATATGTATAATTGGCAACAAATCATATTATTTTGTATTTGTGCGCCAACAAAAAAAAATGGCTTAATGCACAACTATTGGTTTAGTCATTTTGGTGGGCCTTTATAAAAACCTTAACAAAAAATATGTTGATGTTGCATCATATTTGATGATGTAGATTTGGAACTTACTTATAAATAAAAACCTTGCTAAGTAAGCTGCTGCAAAATTTGGGAGTAATTAAAAATTGTGACATATCATTTTGAGAGGTGTGAAGTTAGGGTGCTCAACTACTAGATCCTCTCACCTAATATAATCAAAATTTTAGAACACAAAAAAATTATTTGACGTGTAAGATTGACTATTAAATTTAAATCCTAAATATAATTAACATAGTATGCATTGTAATAACATTAAAATTGATTTATAGTATAATCACATTCCATGTGTTGTCAATGTAAGATTAAAGTTCAATTCGAACAACAAGAAAATAAAAATTTGATAGACATCATACTAAAAATATTTAATTTTATGAAATAAATAAATTTTAAGAAATTAATTTATTTTTATTTTCTATAATTTTATATTTATTTTTCAAAATATATATATTTTTAAAAATCAATCATTTAATGTTAATGACAAAGCAAAATTAATTTAGAGAATAGAGAAATATAGTATAAAACAATAAAAAAATCAATAAAAAATTCTAATGATATTATAAATCTATATTAAAAAATAAAGATAATAGAATGATCTTTATTTTTTATTTTTTTTAAATATATGGGAGATTGAGAAACCCTTGTGTATTCATTTTGAATGTTTAGCTTAATTGGGCTATTGTACACTTGGGTGAGTGTTGAATTCAAATGCAAAGAACATAGTAACAAATACTTGAACAATAAAAAAAATAGTTTTAAACCTTGGCAACAAGTTATAATCCACATATTGCATTCTTATTTGCTAGCAACTAAACTACAATTTGTGGGAGATTCAAATGCCATGCAACTTTGTTTTCCCATCGTTGTTGGTCTAAAGGAACTTATGAGTTATTCATTCAATTGGTCTCAATATTTTGAAGCCTTTACACTTTACATGTACTTTTATTTTAAAATTGAGTTGACTACTTATAATTAGTCAAAAAATATATATTTTTTCTCTTTGCATTGTTTCTAGATTAGTTCAAGTGATATTCATATTACTAACCTAGAATACATCATACCTATCTTTTGATCAATGGGATAAGAAGAATGTATGAACATCCAATAAAGAATAAAGGAAAGAGGATTTTTGTTAGATATTATAGTTACAATTAGCTTGCACCTATGTAGCATGTGATTAGTAGTGTTCATTTGTAGACTTGGAATCTGTTGTACATCAAGGTACTGTTACCAAATTTTTGCCTCGGCTCAATTGGTGAAGCCGGTTGAATGTTATTTATCATAAGGTGGAATTGCATTTAAGTTCAAATGCTGATTCACAGTTTTTATCATTATTCGTTGAGTAACAGTTATGCTTTTAAAGAGGAGGTAGAGTTTTCAAAGTGCCATTCAGATGTTGCAGAATTAAAAGAAATACAAAATTGATAACATAAGCAAAATAGCATTTCAAATGCTTTCATTTATTTCGTAAAGAACTCATATTTTTACAAGGCTTCATTTGATTTCACAATCAGAATAATATTACATTGCATGAAAATGCATTTTCTTTTCAATTGAAAAGAAGAATTGAAATCGAAGATCCACACAAGCCATGGATATAACTGTGACTGTGACAATACATTTCTAATAGCACATTGCACTATTGAAGATGTAGAAAGGAAAACACATAAGTGACGACATAATCATCATTACCTGATTATCGGCGTTCGATGCCGAATGGTGCACCTTGCCTTCTTGAGCTCCGTCGACTTATAAGAGGAAAAGAGGGGCATCAGTGGCTCCGATTATGATGTAACTTATATGGAACACCCACAATAGTACTGCATACTATTAGCAATGCATTGAACCAATCAATCAAGTGCAATATGAAAGAAGTGAGCTGAAGGAGAAATAGCAACATCGTAATCATCGTGTTCCATTTTTATGCTAACACTGTTTGTTTCCTTGTGCAGGTATAGGAAAAATCATGAAGCTGGACATTATTTGAAGACCAAGCATGTGGAGTAAAATGGGCTCCCACAAGGGTAGAGCTCGGCAAGCTGCCCTGATCATTAAATGGGTTGACTTAAAGATACATCATTATATTCATCAAGTGGAAGTGAGATACAACTGAAGGAATAAAAACAGATCTATTCATCGAGTTACTAAACCAACTATGCATTCATAACGATCAGGGTTGCTTTCTAAAGGCTACAGAAAATAGATTTCAGAAAAGTTATTTAAAGTGGAACATAAAAATGCATGAAGAGTACCATGTTATAGCCGAGTACGAGGGAAAAATCAGACACTCGAGTGGTTAATAAACTATCAATTTTAGCTTAACTAGCAATGCAGTGTATTCAAATGACAAATAAGTCACTAGTTCCAGTTGATTTATAAGTACGTACTGCATTATCAATTGAAATAATAAAGAGATCATTCCAAAATGTTAAGGGAAGAGAAAGCTTTGTCTTTCCAAAATGAGTTCTGAGTGCTAAGTTATGCATATGAACTGGTGAATAGGGTGCAATCCATAAAGAGATGCAATGTCTCATTTTTAAAATCCCTATGGAGTTCAAGAACAAAAATTGATATGTTAAGATTAGGGAGTATCAGAAAGACATTGAAGTACAAGTAGAATACAAGCATGGAGATCCTTTTCTTCACAATGGACAAATACAAATCATTCTCAAGTTCCATGTCAAGGAAATTTCTGTGACAAGAGAGCAGATGTTTTTATCAAAAGGGAAAACAATTATGAATTGAGCTCAGGTGTTATACAATTACAAAAGAAAGTTACAGAAATGCCAAAATGGAATACCAGGTATTATGAGTCAAATGAATATGAACAAGCACATAGATTCTTGTTGTTCCAATCATGTTCTTTTTATATTTCTGAAGACATATTAAAGCAAACAGCAGTGATGCATTGAGTTGGTTTCTTTTGAGACGTACAGAATGCTAAGGAGGTTAAAAGTAAAGACAAATATTCAAGGCATCCTTTTGTTACAGAAGTGAAAGAAAAATATCACTGGTTATTTGAGTCAAATCCTAATATTAAATAAAACAAATAAACAGGATTCTCATAATTTCCAGATTATTAAGTTGAGATCTTGTCAGAGCAGTAAGGTTCCTGATACTCAGTTGAGTCTTCTATAGAAAGGAGTAGGGTTTTGTTTTTCTATGAAAGACCATTATGAAGTGTACAATTTTGAGCTCAATACACATATGAGATTTTAAATTCAAGACAAATTTTTCAGAATCTTGTGAACATCACAGAGAGTCATATTGGTTTTCAACAGAAGTAACAAATGAATAGTTTTCCTTCAAGATAATGAGTATCTGCATGAGGGTTATTACTCAAATAAGAGTTCCATTATATTTCAGTATACCCAGGTCAGGTATTGAACGTGAATGAAGAAACAGAACTAGTAATGGTGGGTCAAGCCCAAAAAAATAACAGAAGGCTTATTTTGATGCATAAGTATGGTGGCTTGTATATGGCCATTAGTTGTGGAGCAAGTTTCAGATTGAACAAAATACAGTTCTCTTCAAAAATCCAAAGTACCCACATGAGGGTTTGCTTTCGAAAATACAGAAATATGATAATCTATGATACTCATATGGGTTTCTCATAAAAACAACAGTAGACTACAAAATGTGAAGGTTTCTGTGCTAGGTTGAGCCCAAAAGTAAAAAGAAATGCTTCTTATAGTGCGCATTTGGCACGGCTTGATATGGCCAAAATCCATGAGTAAAGAAGTGATTTTTTTAAGTCTCTGGAGAGCAAAATGTAACAAAGGAAAATTACCAGTCTATATTTCTAATGGAGCACTATAGTCGTCGCCAAAACTTCCAGTTTAGCTTCCCAAAGCAGGATTTTGAGCTTTTGAAGAACAGTCGAGCCCTCATAGTAAGAATAGAGCACAACATTGATTATTGTAGACACAAAAAGTTCAAAAGAACAGCATTTGGGAGTATGCATAGCCACGGCCTTAAGGCCTGAATATATTTAAGTATGGAGCCATAGAGGTTATGAAATCATCGACTAAAGCTTACCTCTGCACAGTAAAGGTAAGCAAAAGTACAAGTCGAGCTTTCATGGAGTGAACTGCAAAGGTCGAGCTCGAGCTCGTTGTGGCTAAAGGAGAGCAAGTGCAAAGAGCTTTCAAGATGAATTCAAGCTCACAGGCCGGCCAAGCAAATAAAGTCATTGGAGTTTCAGATATCTGGAGTACATGGAATGGTTTCTCCAAGCATTCGAGCTCGAGCTTGACAGAGTCATGGTGGTGGTAGAGGGTGGCAGAGCTTCTTTCTTGCAAGTTGAGGAGTGTAGAATGAGTGATCATTAGGGTTTGATTCTATTTTGACCGAACCCTAATTCAAGCATTATGATGTTCTAGAATTTTCAATCAAAACACATGTGGTGAATTCCAATGGAGGTCGAAATCCATAATGCCTTCCTTGTGATTTATTAAATCTAAGTCTAAATGTATATCATGGAGGCCGAATTCCTAAGTTGGTCTATGGGTTAGGACTTAGTGTTGTTTTTTTTAAGCCTTGGTGAGATATTAAGCTTTGAAGATAATGTTGATCAATATCTTGTGATCTAAGTTTAGATTTTAATGCCATATGACCTATGTGCTTTTGTTTAAAGGTCAAATTATCTATTTTAAGGTTTTATTTTTTAATTGATTTTAGAGAAATCAATTGGAGTTTTGATGAAGGGATAATTGATATGTATTAATGTTTTTATGATTTTTGAAGAAAATCAGAATATTGTAATGGAGAAATAAGGAGATTTTCTTTTTGCAAAAGATTTCAATCTTTAAATTGCAAAAATAGACAAATTGTAAAAATCTGAATCTTGTAAAGCAAAATCATAAAGCAATATTCTATAAATTGCTTTATGTTTTCTTACTATTTTTAGCAGATCTTTGATTAACTTTTCCTCTTGGTCGGATTTGAGACTTATCTTGGAGAGATAAGGTGTTTTTTAAGCTTTTAAAGCAGATTTAGCCTATTTTTAGAGGCTTGGCAGGCTCATCATGAAAGCATTATGCTTTTTTCTACTTTTAAGCAGTTTTTGAGACAGCTTGAAGCCTTTTTCCTTGAGCTTTTTTCTGAGCTCGAATTAGGGTTTATGGAGGGTTATGTTTTGTGAGACTTAGTCTTTTTTTCATTCTCAGTAGTTTAGATTAGAGTTTCTTGCCCTTACACATTTTGGGGAGCTTGTAAACTTATGTGTGCTCAGATTCTGAGAAGTTCCACTCCATCATTCAATAAAATAGTAGAGTTTCCCTTTCTTAGTTCTTTTTCATGACTTGGAATAGTAATTTGATTTGTCCTGTGATTAAAATCTGTTGGATCCTTTTATTTTCTTACTATTGTCAAGAGATTTGTAGGAGTTGCATGCTAGTTCAGGTTATGCCTTGTGTTATGTTAACCTTTGCATAAATCACTGTTGAACTACATGTGTTGTGAGATTGTGGGAATTTAATTTTAAAGAATTGGTGAGAGTAAGTTATTATCCGGGTCTTCTTACAGTTGAACAATATTTTTCGGGTAATAGAATTTCAGTTTTAGATTTTAAATCCAGTTTGTTCTTTTATCCTTTTTCCTGGAAAGTCACTTAGAATAGAATTCATCATTCAGAGAACCAACTCACTTTGGAGATTCCTCTTTCATGCAGATCACCCACATCTGAAAGAGGTTTCCATGTTTCAGTAGTTTGCTGAATATTGCATTCAGCAGGGTGCAAAACTATTGATAACAGTTTTTGGCACACCCAGTGGGACTTTGAAAGCTACTTTTAGAGAATATTTAATATTTCAACTTGCTATTTGGTGTATGTAGCAAGTTATTTAGCCCTTTGGAGGCCATTTTTCAATATACTTGGCGACTCCATTCTCTGATTTTCAAGCAGATCCAGTGTGAATAGCGCACAAAAGAACACATACTGAAGGGTTGGGTGTTCTCTTCAGAATTATCAGCCTTTCGAAGCATAGTCATCAAACACCATGGCAACTCCGAGAAGCCTTTTCTGGTCTCAAAATGATCAAGTGCTGGTATGCTTTTAAAGATTCCATCTTTTCTTATATTTTTCCTTTAAGTGAACAAGCATATTGAGGCTTCATGATGATATGTCATACCATCTGCCATATCATGAAAGCCCTGCGTATTCATATTCATATCAACCATACCAGCATAATCATGCTACTGGTTTCAATTCCTTGGCTTTTCAAAACTAGCATGCACAGTATAGTTGCCACCCACCCACCCTTGCTCATTATTCATCTCAGCCCTCCTATGTTAAAAATCAGTCCCAAGAGATCGAAGACTTGACTTTCAGAGAAATAAGGTTGAACTATGAAAGGAAAATGAGTCAAATAGATCAGCAAGAGGAGATGGCAAGTATAAAAAGCATGTTGCTTGATTACATGAGTCAACTCGAGGAGATCAAGAAGCAATATGAATATAGTCAACACCAGGAGGAGCTCCCTTATGAAGCCTATCTTTATGAGGAGGAATTAGAAATCCAAAGAACATAGTTCGAGGAAGATTTGGAGAGGGAAGTAGTTGCACAAACAAAGCTTCTGATTGCCCAGTTTCAAAGGCATGAAACCCAAGCTTTCCCAAGCTTTACACAGGGTGAGCTTCCTAGCATATCTAAAGTCAAGATACCAAGTTTTAGGCCGAATAGATCTTTAAACTCCCTGGACCCACCTCTTAAACCAAAAATCCCACATTTCCAAAGCTTTTGTTCCTTACAAGTTGAGGGAAATGATTATAGCCCACCTAGTACAACTGCGGATCAGCCCCTTGACCAGCAGTCTTCATTACAAGAAAGCCAAGAATTTCCCCAAGCTTCTTCACCTGAAGAATCCATGGGTGAACCCTCTGATCAAAATACTTTACTCTTCATCGAGGAGCTTAGAAAGGTAAACTCGTTGCATTCAACTTTGCTAGTTTATCATTTGTAGCAGCAGATTGAACAAGAGAAACCTTCTCCTGAGGAATCTTTGAATGTTCTCACTAATGAGCTGCCTTCTTTCGTGAACCAAGTTGAGGAAAGCATGCTCAGATCCGCAATAGCTACAAATCAAGGCCAAGAGAAGAGTTTAGGGAACAATGACCAGGTACAACAGCAAGATGTCAACAATTACTTTGAAGTATGTAGCTGGTGCAGTGATGATGAAGAGCTTGAAAGTCAGAAGCAATTAGTTGTCGAGTTGCAGGTTCAAGAATCAGGATAGCAGCCTGAAGAGGCTGAAAAGGGTGAGGTGAGTCATGATTGCATAGCTTCGTTTGATGATCTTCCATGCTTTGTTGAGCATGATGAGGAAAGCATAGATTTGGTCGTAGGTCAGCAACATGAAGTTGAGGTAGACAAGGCTGATTTGGAGTGTTTTTATTTGAGTAGTAATGAAAATTATGAGCAGCTTCCTTTCTGGTGTAAGGAAGAGCCGGAGGTGGTTACATTGATAGAAAGCGTGCTAGACAAGGTCATCTTATTGTTTGGACATTTTCCTTCCTCTATTGAAAAGTAAATTTTTGATTCAAGTTTCCAGGAGATTGAGCTGCATACAAGCATTGTTCAGGTTGAACAAGAGCAAAGATTAGATACTACTCTTCAAAACATTAATCAGAAGGTCAATAATAGAAGTTCAGCCTTTGTCATTTCGACAGGCTACCCCATTAGATGCCTAGCCAGTTCGGAGGCTACTGAAGTACCAGAGGTCATGCTTGTACCCAAGTATGAGGATGCAATCAAACAAGAAGTTATTTTTGGAATTGCAACTGAAGGCGATCAAGTTCAGCTCACTTGCCCAGTTCATGGCAGCGATATGCATGATCATTTCCAAAGTGCAAGTAGGTTTCTTTGCATTTTTTATGAAACGCTGCAACAGTTTGTTGAACATCTACTTTTGTTTCATGTTTTTTCAGTGATACATAATGATGTAATGCATCAGTTGCTGCTTAAAAAGGGGTGTTATTTCACCTAGCCTGTGAATGGTTTTGTTTGACCAGCTACTTTGGCTGGTTAGAGTAGGTTAGAGTTAGTATATTCAACAAATAAGTGTGTTTCACACATTTAATTTCAGTAGTTTTTCTTTCTCTAAGCATTGTTGCACATTGTTTTGTTGGCAATCAGGGCCTGTTAGTTTGCTTTCAGTTCTTTTTATTTTCTTGTTGTTGTTTGGAGTGTTGCTATTCAAGTTTCTGAGGTTCAAGAAGGGGCAGAATTGACTTCACGCCCAATGAATTGTTTAAAGGCCACTGCTCTATGCTTAGCAGGCAAGCATATAGTGGAAATCGCCAAAATGTTACCAAATTTTTGCCTTGGCTCAATTGGTGAAGCTAGCTGAATGTTATTTATCATAAGGTGGAATTGCATTTAAGTTCAAATGCTAATTCACTATTTTTATCATTATTCATTGAGTAACAGTTATGCTTTTAAAGAGGAGGTAGAGTTTTCAAAGTGTCATTCAGATGTTGCAGAATTAAAAGAAATACAAAATTGCTAACATAAGAAAAATAGCATTTAAAATACTTTCATTTATTTCGTAAAGAACTCATATTTTTACAAGGCTTCATTTGATTTCACAATCAGAATGATATTACAACATTACATGAAAATGCATTTTCTTTTCAATTGAAAAGAAGAATTGAAATCAAAGATCCACACAAGCCGTGGATATAACTGTGACTGTGACAATACATTTCTAATAGCACATTGCACTATTGAAGCTGCAAAAAGGAAAACACATAAGTGACAACATAATCATCATTGCCTGATTATCGACGTTCGATGCCGAATGGTGCACCTTGCCTTCTTGAGCTCCGTCGACCTATAAGAGGAAAAGAGGGGCGTTAGTGGCTCTGATTATGATGTAACTTATATGGAACACCCACAAGAGTATTGCATACTATTAGCAATGCATTGAAACAATCAATCAAGTGCAGTATTCAAAAGAAGTGAGTTGAAGGAGAAATAGCAACATCGTAATCATTGTGTTCCATTTTTATGCTAACACTGTTTGTTTCCTTGTGCAGGTATAGGTAAAATCATGAAGCTGGACATTATTTGAAGACCAAGCATGTGGAGTAAAACGGGCTCCCACAAGGGTCAAGCTCGACATGCTACCCTGTTCATTAAATGGGCTGACTTAAAGATACATCATTATATTCATCAAGTGGAAGTGAGATAAAACTAAAGGAATAAAAATAGATCTATTCATCGAGTTACTAAACCAACTATCCATTCATAACGATCAGGATTATTTTCTTAAGGCTATAGAAAAAAGATTTGAGAAAAGTTATTTAAAGTGGAACATAAAAATGCATGAAGATTACCATGTTATAGTCGAGTACGAGGGAAAAATCAGACACTCGAGTGGTTAATAAACTATCAATTTCAGCTTGACAGGCAATGCAGTGTATTCAAATGACAGATAAGTCACTAGTTCTAGTTGATTTATAAGTACATACTGCATTATGAATTGAAATAATAAAGAGATCATTCCAGAATGTTAAGGGAAGAGTAAGCTTTGTCTTTCCAAAATGAGTTCTGAGTGGTCAGTTATGCATATGAACTAGTGAATAGGGTGCATTCCATAAAGAGATGCAATGTCTCATTTTTAAAATCCCTATGGAGTTCAAGAACAGAAATTGCTATGTTAAGATTAAGGAGTATTAGAAAGACATCGAAGTACAAGCAGAATACAAGCATGGAGATCCTTTTCTTCACAATGGACAAATAAAAATCGTTCTCAAGTTCCATGTCAAGGACATTTCTATGACAAGAGAGCAGATTTTTTTATCAAAAGGGAAAACAATTATGAATTGAGGTTAGGTGTTATACAATTACCAAAGAAAGTTACAAAAATGCCAAAACGGAATACCGGGTATCATGAGTCAAATGAATATGAACAAGCACATAGATTCTTGTTGTTCCAATCATGTTCTTTTTATATTTCTGAAGACATATTAAAGCAAACAGTAGTGATGCATTGAGTTGGTTTCTTTTGAGATGTACAGAATGCTAAGGAGGTTAAAAGTAAAGACAAATATTCAAGGCATTCTTTTGTTACAGAAGTGAAAGAAAAATATCACTGGTTATTTGAGTCAAATCCTAATATTAAATAAAACAAATAAACAAGATTCTCATCATTTCCAGATTATTCAGTTGAGATCTTGTTAGAGCAATAAGGTTCCTGATACTCAGTTGAGTCTTCTACAGAAAGGAGCAGGGTTTTGTTTTTCTATGAAAGACCATTATGAAGTGTACAATTTCGAGCTCAATACACATGAGATTTAAAATTCAAGATAGATTTTTCAGAATCTTGTGAACATCACGGAGAGTCATACTGGTTTTTAACAGAAGTAACAAATGAATAGTTTTCCTTCAAGATAATGAGTATCTACATGAGGGTTATTACTCAAATAAGAGTTCCATTATATTTCAGTATACCCAGGTCGGGTTTTGAACATGAATGAAGAAACAGAACTAGTAATGGTGGGTCAAGCCCAAAAAAATAACAAAAGGCTTATTTTGATGCATAAGTATGGCAGCCTGTATATGGCCATTAGTTGTGGAGCAAGTTTCAGATTGAACAAAATACAGTTCTCTTCAAAAATCCGAAGTACCCACATGAGGGTTTGCTTTCGAAAATATAGAAATATGATAATCTATGATACCCATATGGGTTTCTCATAAAAACAACAGTAGACTACAAAATATGAAGGTTTTTGTGCTAGGTCGAGCCCAAAAGTAAAAAGAAATGCTTCTTATAGTGCGCATTTGGCATGGCCTGATATGGCCAAAATCCATGAGTAAAGAAGAATTTTTTTTAAGTCTCTGGAGAGCAAAATGTAACGAAGGAAAATTACCAGTCTATATTTCTAGTGGAGCACTATAGCCGCAACCAGAACTTCCAGTTTAGCTTCCCAAAGCAGGATTTCGAGCTTTTGAAGAACGGTCGAGCCCTCATAGTGAGAATAGAGCACAACATTGATTATTGCAGACACAGAAAGTTCTAAAGAAAAGCATTAGGGAGTATGCATAGCTGTAGCCTTAAGGCCTAAATATATTTAAGTATGGAGCCATAGAGGTTATGAAATCATCGAATAAAGCTTACCTCTACATAGTAAAGGTAAGCAAAAGTACAAGTCGAGCTTTCATGGAGTGAATTGCAGAGGTTGAGCTCGAGCTCGTTGTGGCTAAAGGAGAGCAAGTGCAAAGAGCTTTCAAGATGAATTCAAGCTCACAGGTCGGCCAAGCAAACAAAGTCACTGGAGTTTCAGATATCTGGAGTACATGGAATGGTTCCTCCAAGCATTCGAGCTTGAGCTTGACAAAGTCATGGCAGTGGCAAAGGGCAGCAAAGATTCTTTCTTGCAAGTTGAGGAGTATAGAATGAGTGATTATTAGGGTTTGATTATGTTTTGACCAAACCCTAATTTGAGCATTATGATGTTCTAGAATTTTCAATCGAAACACATGTGGTGAATTCCAATGGAGGTCGAAATCCATAATGCCTTCCTTGTGATTTATTAAATCTAAGTCTAAATGTATATCATGGAGGCTGAATTCCTAAGTTGGTCTATGGGTTAAGACTTAGTGTTGTTTTTTTTAAGCCTTGGTGAGATATTAAGCTTTGGAGATAATGTTGATCAATATCTTGTGATCTAAGTTTAGATTTTAATGCCATATGACCTAGGTGCTTTTGTTTAAAGGTCAAATTATCTATTTTAGGGTTTTATTTTTTAATTGATTTTAGAGAAATCAATTGGAGTTTTGATGAAGGGATAATTGATATTGTAATGGAGAAATAAGGAGATTTTCTTTTTGCAAAATATTTTCAATCTTTAAATTGCAAAAATAGACAAATTGTAAAAATTTGAATCTTGTAAAGAAGAATCATAAAGCGATATTCTATAAATTGCTTTATGTTTTCTTGCTATTTTTAGCAGATCTTTGATTGAATTTTCCTCTTGGTCAGATTTGAGACTTATCTTGGAGAGATAAGGTGTTTTTTGATCTTTTAAAGTAGATTCAGCCTATTTTTAGAGGCTTGACAGGCTCATCATGAAAGCATTATGCTTTTTTCTACTTTTAAGCAGTTTTTGAGACAGCTTGAAGCCTTTTTCCTTGAGCTTTTTTCTGAGCTTGGATTAAGGTTTCTGGAGGTTATGTTTTGTGAGACTTAGTCTTTTTTTCATTCTCAGCAGTTCAAATTAGAGTTTCTTGCCCTTACACATTTTGGGGAGCTTGTAAACATATGTGTGCTCAGATTATGAGAAGTTCCACTCCATCATTCAATAAAATAGCAGATTTTCCCTTTCTCAGTTCTTTTTCATGACTTGGAATAGTAATTTGATTTGTCCTGTGATTAAAATCTGTTGGATCCTTTTCTTTTCTTACTATTGTCAAGAGATTTGCAGGAGTTGCATGCTAGTTTAGGTTATGCCTTGTGTTATTTTAACCTCTACATAAATCACTGCTGAACTACATGTGTTGTGAGATTGTGGGAATTTAATTTTAAAGAATTGGTGAGAGTAAGTTATTATCCAAGTCTTCTTACAGTTGATCAATATTTTTAGGGTAATATAATTTCAGTTTTAGATTTTAAATCCAGTTTAATCTTTTATCCTTTTTCCTGGAAAGTCACTTAGAATATAATTCATCATTCGGAGAACCAGCTCACTCTGGAGATTCCTCTTTCACATAGATCACCCACATCTAAAAGAGGTTTCCATGTTTCAGTAGTTTGCTAAATATTGCATTCAGCAGGGTGTAAAACTATTGATAACAGGTACATTGGTGGCTAATATTATTAGTGACCTATTCAAAAGACTTTCAAATTGATGTGGTTAATCTAACTACCACCCTAACCCACAATATGCAAACTAATTCTTGATTACTAATTTAAAATCAATAACTTTTATTTTAACTACTACACACTAGTCATTTGATACAACAAATCATTTAGTGTTGCTATATAGTTAACCTCAATATGTCTAGTCATTAAATCTCTAGCTATTGTGTCCATGTATGGCTCCACCATATGTGATAAAATGTGAAGTTCATCATTCCATGATGCTGGTCATGCACCCATCTTATGCACTATACTTAGAATTGTGTGATAAATAATTACAACTCAGCATAAGGAACAAGGCGGTCAAGGTTTAAACCCTAATATATCTTTTTTATTTTTTATTCTTTAAATTATATATAGTGATCCTTTGGAGCATGGATATGCTAAGTTTCCATGGGCTACATCTAAAGGATGAATTTGTGAGGGTTGTGCCACCAAGTTGACTAGGGTTTATAACACAATCTAATTATTCATATCTTAACAAACTAATTTAGTAGATTTCAATTTTAACAAACATGTTATGGTTAAAATTGATTTTTATATCATGTTCAAGGTTAAATATTTAAAATATATAATAAACATATTTTATTAAAATGTTACATAATTTTTCATATAAAATCTATTTTTATTTTACAAGAAATAAGTAAAAACTTGGAATGCTTATAACAAATATAATGTAATCAATTCTACAATTCTCAATAATTTTCTATTTCAAACATATGATGTTAGTTTAAGATCTAGGGCCTAAAATGCACACCCTTTTATTTAATAGATATTCAAGAGCCTTTTCTAGGAAATTGTAAACTATAAATTCATTCTATGTTTAATAGATATTTGATTTTCTTTTAGGAAACTTTAACTTTCTACCAAAATAATTATTAATTCAATAAGAAATTCCTTAGGATTTTATTTTTTTGTATAGAATGGTGAACATGCACTTCAAGCTCTATTAACTCTTTGAACTATATCTAAAATTTATATCAAAAGGGAAAGTACTTTTGTATGTATATGTGTATGTGTATTATTTTTATTAAACTAATAGTGAAATATAGGAATGCTAATAATTGTTAAATTTTCTTTTGTTTTGGCTTATTAGAATAGTAAATGAAGAAGGAATAATAAATGGAATCATGTCATAATCAAATAGTCATATACATTTACTCACTACCACATGGATCTAATTAATTTAATCATTGACCCCTCCAATAAATTAGATTAAGGCTCAAGTATTACAAATGTATATAAAATAAAGGATATATCATGCTCTCATTTTAAAATTTATCCAAAATATCACATATACAGAGGGAAGAGATGTATGGTAGGTCTCTAGCACACAAACTGAAAGTGTTGATTGAATAATTAGCCACTAGATGCACTTTGACCAATGGCTTACAAAAGGATAATAAATTTTATACTTGTGTCCTACCAAAACTTGAATTTGGTAGGGTTTTCATATTGGTTTTTTACCATGAATGTAGGGAAACATAGATAAAATTAGAAATATAGTAGAATCCAAGTTGCAATATAGAAGGTTAAAGGATCTAGTTTTAGAAATACAACCCGATGACTATAATAAATAGTGAGTTCAACATTGTTTCATCAATGTTATCTATATAAAAATGAATGTGTTGCATGTGGATTGTTGCAAAATTGAAGACATTTATTAGCAAAGATTATTGTGTGTCATGGGGATTAAAAACTAATTGAATGGAAAGGTTTTGAATAATTATGTTTTATAATTTTAGATATATTTTAGGTTAAAACATAATAATGATAAAATATAACTTTAAAATAAAGAATTTTTAAAAGCATTTTAAAACTAGTTGTAGTCTCTAATCAAATTAGAAATTGTAAATCTCATTTAATGATATATCAAATTCAAAGGCTTACTTTTGAATTTAATAGCTATTCAAATTTTAAATAATCAAGGAAACCACTATTTTTCCACTAATAGATTAAACAATTACTAAATTTTATT
This sequence comes from Sequoia sempervirens, assembly GCA_007258455.2. Classification (NCBI taxonomy): domain Eukaryota; kingdom Viridiplantae; phylum Streptophyta; class Pinopsida; order Cupressales; family Cupressaceae; genus Sequoia; species Sequoia sempervirens. The sequence continues at coordinate 107,136 of VDFB02321192.1, forward strand.
GTATTTTATTACAATTGCAACAACCAATATAAAAATTGGAGCTTTCGGATAGGGCATGGACATCTATTAAATCATAATAAAATATACATATTAAATGGTGTGCTTACAAGTGCCTTGGTAGACATGTATGCAATAGAATACCAAGAATTTTATCATTTTTATTCAATTATAAAACCTATTTTTTAATTAATAAAACCAAAAAAAAATCCAAACGTAGAAAAATACTATTAACTATATTAAAATGTCAATAACTATAATTGAAGGCAATATGCACATATATTAAAAAATAAATGATAGAGGAATTTTATTAGATATTATAGCAATATTAACTTTAAAGAATTCAAGATACTAAATTAGCTAATGTGCAGTGTGATTTCAATGGGAACTTTAATAGTTTTACCACTATGCATTCTGGTTACCTTAACCATAGCTCATGATAGCTAAACTATTAAGTCTCCTAAGTAACCCACAAAATTCTGTGTGGGGTTAGGATTAGGCTTGAATGAAAACCAAACAACCATTTATTACACATAATAATTGGGCTCTTATTTTGTACTAATATTTTTATCTCTTATATATTGGTGGAATTGAAGGTCATTTATACATGCTAGTGCTAGTAACTAGATGAACTAATAATTATCTAACCACTATACCAATAGTTATGATGATCTAAACCTTATTAGTCATTGTTCACCAAAATTTTGAATCACTAATCACTAGGTACAAAGAATCTAGAAACTTAAATATTTTTTATTAAATAACCAGAAAATTAGGGTGTTGAACCCTTTACAACAAAAAATCCCTAAAGGGTGAAGAAAAATAGGTCTTCAATAGGCCACTTATAGCACACGAGAAGTACTACAAAGAACCCACATCAAGAGTGAGTTGAAATTTCACCCACAACTCGAGTATGAGTTTGGGAAGAGAAAGAAGAATTAACTTTCCTTTGCCTACAAATAACAAAGAAAGGAACAATATCATCCAAATTCCAATTGCAATGGGAGGCAAGCGGGGAAACGACCATAGAGGTCTTGTTAGCACTTGAAGAGAGGGTAGTAGGATTATAAGAGGCAGTTATTCACCTCATAGTACTAGAGCTAAGAAGAAAAGACAAGATAACCAAGTTGCAAGCATGGAGAAACCCCATCAGAGAGACGGTTAGTGCATGTAGTAGAATGATGAGGTGAAAGGTGGTTTTCCACCATGTGAGGAGTCTAAAGTTGAAGCTAAATTTGAATAAGGATGTTAGTAAGGAGTTTCATCAATAGGGTCTACATGGCATGATAAGGCTACGCAAAAAGCTAGGGGCTCATCATCTATTGCAAGGTGTGCGCCCTTGGTCTCCTTGTTTTGTGTAGTGCAATGCTTGAGTTCGTGACATGGCTTAACCACCTCCCGTGGATTCATTAACTCCAACAATTGTATCAAGCATTAACAAGTCGATATTTTGGTGCAATATCAACCATGTTTGCAGTAATTAGTATTAGAGCCTGGGTCATGAGTTTGAACCCCTCACTTGCAATGGGGGAATTATTGCAAGTTTTAGAATTTCACTAATATTGCTTGCCATTCTTTAATTCAAAGTTACTTTATTAACTATAGCAGTTCTTATAGCTCGTCTTGTTGCATTCTTATCTTTAGATCGACTATTCTTGCCAATTGACTCAATGACACTAGCAATAGTAGACATAGCATGTTTTAGTGATTGATCTTTTCTTCTTGGTTTAACAAAAATGCCTAAATTTTTCATTACTTTTCTCATTTTCCACATTCTCATCAATTTCTTTTGGGGTCAATACCTTCCTATCTTTTCTCTTATTACAATATTGTGATCCCATGATTATTTTTTTTTTAAGTATGTACAAATGAATGCCAAAAACTTGAAATTCTTACTTCTTTGTTTCTCCTTCAAACAAGTAGCAATTGAACAAAATTCCACTCAAATATTGTCCCAATGATGCCTCATTTCAAAATTGACATAAAATCCCAAGTTGAAGAGCCTCTACAAGACAAAAGTTGATAGAAAATAGTGAATATGTCACTGTCACCGGTCGTTAAAAACAAGTTGTAGTAGGACTGATAGTGTACCTGTTTGATAGGAAAAATAAAAATAAAATGGTTAAAAGTAACTCAGGATCCCGTTTAATAAACATGATCTCACTCTATTAATTGGGATCTTGTTTAGTAAATAGGATCCCGCTTACTAAATGGGATTCTAATCCCTTTTCAATGGAAAAAATAGGAAACGAGATCCCATTTATAAACAAAACAGGGTCCTATTTAGTAAACATGATCCCATTTATAAACAAAACCAGATCTCATTTAATAAACGAGATCCCATTTTGTAAAATTTGAATTTTAGGCTAGGTTTCTACTTTGATAATTGATTAGGAAAATTTTTTGGGGACCCAAACCTAGGCTTTGGACCTAGTTTGACATGCAAGTTGAAGGTCCTGTCAATGTCACAAAAAAATAGTGACTTTGAGAATATGTTTGAAGACCTCTTTTTCAAAAAAAATTGATGAAATTAAAAGCCATTATAGATGAGACAATGTAGATACAAAATATGTAAAAAAAATTACAGTTGGATTATTATTTTTTATTTTTCAATTAATTTCTGATGAAATAGATTCATAAACTTGAACTATCAAGGTTTTTTAGTATTTTAATAACTTTTTATTAAAATATTTTTTGAAAAACAAATTGTACGAAGGCGTACTTCAGAAAATTCTTTTCAATTTGAAAAAAAAAAGGATAAGTTTAGGTCATCTTATGTGTGATGTACACGATTTTTCAAAGCACCATATGTGGCCAATAAAAAATTAACAAACAAAATACTAAAAAATAATTACAAAAAATATGGAAAGCGTGCTTAAGTGAGTTACAAATCTTTTCCCACAAGGATTTAGAAAAATATGATTATTTAGGTCAAAATATGGATGACATACATGTGCATGGTATAGTAAAAAAAGTGACTTTTAAAAATTGGTTTTTGGAAATTCCTATTGAAAATCACTTTGTATCATCTAGGTATTAAAATAAATTACATATTTGGAAACTAGACTCTAAGTACTACATTTTATGATTAGTGACCTTTTCCAAGATTCCATCTCTAAGTGCTTCAAATTTTAAGGTCAAATGTGACAAATTCGGAAAATCAAGGAAAACACTTCCACTTTTTGGCCAAAAAGTGAACTCAACTTCTTGCTAGCACCCTAGATAGGAATTCAATTAAATGGAAGCCTCCCCCTCTAGGCTTTCTCAAACTAAACTTTGATGGGGCTTCAAGGGGGAATCTGGGTGTTTCAGGAGCATGAGTATGTATAAGAGATTGTAATGGTGAATTAGTAGTTGCTAAATCAATTCATCTCACATTAGGCACCAATAATTTGGAAGGGGCTTAGGCTTTGCTCCAGGGTTTGAAATTGGCATTGACTCTAAGGTTGTGAAATATTCACATAGAGGGTGATTCCTTATTGATTTTAAATGCATGTAAAGAGAAAAGTTTTCACAACTAGAGGATCAAGTATATTTGACAAAAAGTATGGCTACTACTAAGAAGTTTTTAAGAGATTTATATTTCCCACACCTACCATGAAGGCAACCGGGTAGTAGACCATTTGGAAAATATGGGTTGTGACAATCAGTAAGTGGAATCTGTACAGGGTAACTCCTTTGGTTATACTTACCCTCAACTAGAAAATTTTATAGCTTCAGAGAGCATAAATCAAAGCATGTGTTAAAATGTGGTCGACTTCTTAGTCTGCATGACTTCTTATGTTCTGAGAAAAGGGTCACTTAAGCAAGGGATGCAATCAAAAAATTTCCATCATACAAAGGGATGTGATGAGAAAGTACTATTGTAGTACTTACATGGTCAGAGGTATCTCTTTTAGCTTGTCAAAAAGTCTTAGCCTCACCCTAAAGGTGGACAACTGACAATCTAAAGTCTCACATGACCCTTGCCAAACAGTCTATCTATGTTCTAAATATGGCATAAACTAACTTTATTTGGCTATTTGTAAGTTCCTAATATTTTGTGCAAGGCGTACTATACATTATTAGTATTGATTAAGGGGAGTAATGAAACACCAAAATATATCTCCAACTCACACCAATTATGATTTTCTAGATGTTGAAAAGACAAGGGTGCCCATTTCATCGCTCCCAAGCACGTCACCTTACAACCAATTGTGTGAATGAAATGATTTAAGCATTTCTTGTAGCTGGCCTTTACAACATTCAAAGGTTGTATCCTTGGTAACATTTCATCAAGGGTATTCTTCTCTAGGGTGTCTACATGTATCAAGATATTTCTTCTAGCAATGGGGAGGTGTTCTTGGATCCGCATGTCTATAGAGCTTGTCAAAGGTCTACAATGGAATACTTTCCATGAAAGTATAGAGCTTCTATTCCAGTGAATGATTGGGAGTTTCCTTTCACAGGAGGTATAGAAGATGTGGAGTTTCATCTAGTTTTCAAAGATCACTACTTACAGTTCAAGAAATGTGTCGAGAGGGTAATTGGGGAAGAAATCCTCTAGCCACAGGAAAGAAGACTATTATTCCCTTCCCAACTATTGTCAATTTTTGTTTCAAATCTTCTAGATTTGTCGTAGTGCTTTCAGTTTGTGGAGTTAATCACAAGTGGTGAATGATGTGTATTTGCAAAATAATATTCTATTGAAACCAGCTCAAGCATATGACCTATGGAGAGGCCAGGTCTATGTCGAGGGCTTATTTCCTTTCCATTTCCTTCTACAAGGTTTGCTTATGTATCTATTTACCATGTAATTAAACATACAATGGAAATGTAAAGTTCAAGATACTTGTAGTCATCCCTTGATAGCTATGTTGGGGAGATTTGGGTTCAATTATCTAAAAGGATGAAAGTAAGGGTTAATTCCATCATGGTGCTACTAACCTAGGAACACAATCCTCCAATTCCAATTGTTGCAGAGGATCCTGATAATTTCAATTTCTCCCCTAGCATTGTAATGTCATGCTCCTAAACCTGAATGATATGCCACCTACACAGTAAAAAATGGGTAATCTTCAAGAGTAGCAAGATGAGAATGATGTTCAAGTTGTCTAGATGGAGGAATAGCAAAGGAAAAGCACTTGTATATATTTTCTCTTTTGTAATATGCAAATGTAATGCTCATATTCTGCCCCCATTTGTGTTCGGCCTCTAAGCATGTAATTGTATAATCTAGTAATGCCTTGGGCATGTGGATCAAATTTTTGTATCTCCTTGAAAATTTTGTTAGGTTTGTGGGCTCAGGGATCTCTGAAATCGACTGATGAAAGCCATTGAAACATCTCTTATTATATATCTTTTTCATATAAATATAAATATATATAGGCTTATAGCCTTTTGCTTACCAAAAAAAATCATCCCATGTTGGTGTACCACCATTCTTCTCAAACCATTGGTATCATTGTATAACATCATTCTTAAAGTTGAATAAGGTGATGGAGACCTTCTACTCTATGGGGATTTTCTTCAAGATAAAGTATTATGTGGCTTGATAAATCTAGCTTGTGTGGATATGGGTCATCTTCATCAACTTGAGAAAATTTAATTTGACAAAATATTATGATAGCCCAATAAATTTATTCACATTGCCAAGAGTGTGATGTTTATAATTCTAGATAGAGAAGTTATGTTTTATATGTACAGTTTTCATGGCTATTTACATTGTATCATGTTCTATTTTACCTACCTAGTTGGCATTGTTCATCTAGTGCAAGGGTCAAAATGATTCCTTGATGGTCTTGAGAATGATTCCCATCAACTATTATCACCCGAGGTGCCTAAAATGTGTATCCAAATTATATATCAAAATTATAACATGATGAAACAATCCCAATAATACAAGTGTCATGATGACAAAAAAATGCATAATAAGTTATGCTCTTGGATGGGAACATATGTTAGTCCAATGAAATATATTTAGACAAGTGTCATTAACCTCTAAGATCCACATCACCATTTCTAAGGTGACCTTATACCTTGAGATTTATCTCAATCCCATGTGTTTACGGCTCTTGTCTTTCAAGATGTTTTACTGGCGTGTTATGTAATGTATCTATACAGCTATTACTTTACATGTTTGTAACATGTTTAGCATACGTTCATATTTTACCTACGTTTAAATTTCTTATGTGAGTGGTGGATGCAAAAGCGCCTGCGCCAGACACAATACACTGGAATACTGCCGCACAGGAGCCTCTGCCAACAGCTATGGCCCCACCAATTATTCCAAGCTTTTCAAGGGACAATGCCCCCAGGCCTACAGCTATGCCAAAGATGACACCACTAGCACCTTTGTACGGCTAATTATCACTCCATTTCCTTTTCTCTGCCGTTATTAGCTGTTAAAAGCTATTTGTTTGAATAAGTAAATTTCAAAGGTTTTGTGTGTATTGTGAAGGTGCAAATGAACTTCACAATGTGGCGTGCTTCTCTTTGTCGGCTTCGTTACATGAAAATTAAAATTGGTCACCTAAACATAAGTCGACCAGAAAGCGGCTATCCTCCACACAAATAGCACTCATAACCATGTTCCCTAGGGATGGGATCCACAATAGCTCTTATGTTTAAAGGGTATTTAATTGTATGATCATGTTTTCTAGAGATGTGACTCATAACAGCTGTGTTTTAATGGTATTTGAAGGTTTTTCTTGACATTTTTCTATCATAACCTACAAAATAGTATGTTGAACATGTTTCGCAAGGATGGGATCCACAATAGTGGTTATGTTTTAAGAGTATTTAATGTTCTTCCTTGACCTTTTTTTATCATGGTTATGTTCCTTGGTCATCTAAACATAAGTCGACCAGAAAGCGGCTATCCTCCACCCAAATAGCATTCATAACCATGTTCCCTAGGGATGGGATCCACAATAGTGGTTATGTTTTAAGAGTATTTAATGTTCCTCCTCTTTATTGTGGTGATGGGTCTAGATTTGCAAAAACTTTCAAATAGATGTTGCAAAATTTAATTTAATTTAAAAATTAAAATCAAGTTGTAAACAACTCCACCGTCTTTGTGAGGAGAGTTGTGGACAACCAAAAGTCAAAAATGAATTGCAGCCAACAATATTTTTTTGAGTAGATTTTTCTAGTCTATGTAAATATGCAATGCTGAGATATTTTAGTGAAATTGTGAAGAAAAATAATTCAATTCATGTTTTAAATTTCTTTAATGATGCATACCATATCTCATTCTTCCAATCCCTCCTCAATTTGCTCAAATGAAGGAGGAAAAATGAAATGGGCACACTATCATTTATTTTAACCTTCTTGTGTCACACTTTAAGTTTATGGTAGAGAATCTTTGTTTCATACTTCATAGGAAAGGTATATTTGTGGGATCCATGAAACTATTTTAGGGATTTCCTCAACAACTCTCATGGGGCCTTCTAGGTTTTAAAAATATGTTCTTGTGGATGCTCTTATGAGTAAAACCAATTCAAGTTTTCTAGCTTATTACATTAGTCATGTAAAAGATGTGTTTGTGAGTTTATATTAAATATGCCCAATATTCTAGGAAAAGGTTAATCTTCATACAAAATAAAATGGGACATTTGTAGTTAGAACCTATTGGGTTTTGTATAGCACATCAATTTAATTACTTTCTTGGAAAATCGCGGATGTCTAGATGTCTCATTTTATTGGTATCTTCATGTAATGGAGTACTATGCACCCAAGTATAGGCCCAGTTGAATTGGTTACCTAAAAATATATTTTCTATGTTAGGATTTTATTTTGTATATATTTTTTTAGGTTGAAATACACATTATATTTTTCAACCTACATAGGTTTAGTTGATGATTTCTAAATTTTAATTCAAATTCAAGCCTTCCTTCATTGATTCACATAATAATTCATAATTTGTTAAAAAGATGTAGATAATTTCATATTTAGTTGAGGTTAGTAGCATAAATAAAATGAATTCTTTATTCATTATTATATCAAAAGCATAGCTAGATTTCACAAAATTTCTCTTGATGTAAGCGAGATATGTGTAACTCAATCAAGGTGATTGCCTAATATTATGTGTTGTAGCATTATAATTATTAAATTCAAATTGTTGTGTTAGGATTTCATTTTGTGGAGTAATTTGCAAGTTGAAATACACATTATGTTTTTTAACCCACACACGTTTAGTCCATGATTTCCAGGATGTCTCAAATTTATGTCTTTTCTAATTGATTTAAATATTGGTTCATACTCTTTTAAAAAGATGTAGATAATGTCATATTGTGTTGAGGTTGATGGCATCAATTAAATTTTTTTATCAATTGAGGTTATCTCAATGACATGGATGGATTTCACAACCTTTCTCTTGATGTAACAAAGCTATGTGCACCCCAACTAAAGTAGCTACCTAATTTTATGTTTCAAAGAGTTGTATAAGAGTTACTAGACTTCATTTGTTGTACTCATATTTAATTTTGTATATAAATTTATAAGTTGAAATATAATATGATTTTAAACCTATGTAAGTTTAGTTCACGATTTGTAGAATTTATTTCAAATATATGTTCATTAGTTGATTTCTAATGTGTTGAAAGGGCATAGACAAAATAGTAGTGAAGTAAGATTGGTGGCATTAATAAGAGGATGCATTCTCATTCTAAGTTATTTGAAAGGCATAAAAGGACTTCACAACCTTTATTTGGATGTAATGGAATTATGCACATCCTTATCAAAGTAGTTGCCTTATTTTATGTTTTTGTAGGGCTATGTAGAAATTATGTGAATACATAGACATAATAGTATAGAAGTGAGGTTGGTGGCATTAATGAAATGATTTATTGTCATTCTAAGTTATTTTGAAGGAATGAAAGGATTTCACAACCTTTCTTTTGATGCAATAGAGTTATGTGTACCCTAATCAAAGTGGCTACCTTATTTTTTGTGTTTGTAAAGCTATGTATAAATTATTTGATTTGGTTTGTTGTGTTAGAATTCTATTTTGTATAGAAATTTGTAGGTCAAAATGTTTTATATTTTTCAACCTACAAAAATATAGTTAATGATTTGTGGCATTTATTTCAACTTTATTCTTTTACTAGTTAATTTATAATATATTAATAAGACGTAGACAATGTGATACCGAGTTAAGGTTGGCGACATTAATTAGACAAGTCATTATCATTTCAGGTTATTTGAAAGTAATATGTAGATTTCATAGTATTTCTCTTGATGTAATGGATCTATGTGCATCCCAAATGAAGTAATTACCTAAACTTATGCTAGATGTATTATTGTATATTGGTATGTTGGAAAAGTAAAACCCTTATTTTTTACCTAGGATTTCAAGGTCTCTTTTCCAAGTATGGACCATTGGAATTCAAATCAACCAAGGGAATAAAATTAACTTACAACCTAGGAGGTGAGTCAATCAACCCTTGGGATTTAAATTTGGAGGGTTTAAAATGGATTTTGTATGAAGTTCCATTATGCAACTAGCTAACAATGACAATGCACTGCTATATTGTGAAAACATCAAATCTGGGAAGTGATAGAAAAAATTGATATAAATCAAAAATAGATTGAGGAGACTTGTGTACACTTGTCATATAAATTTGAAGCTAAATTTGTAGGAATTAGTCGCCCAAGGTTCCCACGTTTAAGTAGATAAATTTGTAATATGTCTTCATAATCCTCGAGTGTATGATCAAAGGCTTCCACCTTTCAAATCTTACTGTGATATTTTTTGTTGGATGTTGAGGTAATTGAGTTTCCATATTATCTTGTCAAGTTGCAGGGTTTGAATGAAATAATGGTTAGTTGGTCTCCAGTCTTCCTCAAATCTTCTTCATATCTATAACTTGCATGTTTAAGAGAGAGGAAGAGTTGTGCCATATAGGGGTTTTCCTCGGTCAAACCCCATTTTGGTGTTTCCACCTCCACATTGTCAAAATTTGTGATAGAAAGATTATCCTTTTGAGGGATAGAGGCTAAATGAAAAATGAATGATGAATCAACAATTGGATACAATAGACCACTCAAATATAATTCCCTTGAAGGACTAAATTCATGCACATATCCTCAAGACTTGATTGCAATTTGGCTTGGATTACTTTGAAGACCTACAAGTATTAGTCCTCACAAACAAAATATATGCATAAACATGAAAAAACTCATATAAATCCTGACATGATGCTCTGATAATGAAATGTAGCAATATTTCTGAGCTCTTGAATGCTCTTGACATAATAATGATTGCTTGATAGTGATCTTGATTTCTAATTCATGATCCTTCTTCTTGTTAGCTTTTAGATGATGACTTGACTAGGTATTTATATACAATTAATATAATTTCTCAAAAATTAAATCTTGATAGCCAGTTGACATTTGAAATTTGAAATTCAAATAATAAAATGGAAACTCTGACATAGTAAAAATTGGAGCCAAAATAGGGGACTAAGTCACCCAAGGGGCCATTGTCCCAACCATATTTTATGAGGTGTAAAGTTTTGAGATAATAATAGTAAATTTTTAACTTGGTTTTATGATTTCTTGATAAATGTTGAAATGGGCCACAAAATGACTAATTTAGGAAATTAGGTGTGTAATTAGGTCCATGCACATAGGAGGGATAAAAATCTAGTGTGAAAATGTCAAGGGTGGTAATTTATGATGCTACATTTAGCCCCCACTTTAGTGAGAGTATGAACTTATGCTTAGCCTCACAATAAAGTAGAAAATATGTCAAGAGGGTTTTGATTATTCAAATGTTGATGAGATAGGATGACAATGAGTCTAGGGGGGAGTGCACAAGCCCCAAAGATTTAAGATCCCATAGCAAACCAACACAAGGATAAAAGAACACACATGCATGTAATGCAACATGGCAAAGAAAACATACATGACAAAAACACAACACAATATGAACATAATTCAAACATAATGCAACATGATATGAACATAAGAAAACATATACACACACTAACAAAGACACAAGGTTCTAGCATTAAAAGGATTCCAGTCAGTAAGGCAAAGAGACCTTGATCATAAATCTATCTCAAATATCAAACATCATATCTCGAATGTATGTTAGACAGAGAGTGCCCTTATAAGGATGTAATATCACTGATGAGCTACATGGGTCTATTCGGCTAGCAAGCTACATTATGCTAGGTTTCCATGCAATATGATGTGTTTCATAAGGATAGAAAGATTTGTTATGCTAGGAAACTCATGAAACAGATGGCTCCATTAGAAAGAAACTTTAGTTTATGCTAGGCAGCCATGTTAAAAAAGGGATGCTCAAGTTCATTAACCAACAAACTATGTTATGAAAAATCCATGAACTAGATTACAAAATCTCGCTTCAAGGAGTGCATAAATTTTTAATGTCCAAGAGGATGAACAAAACTCACCTCAATGGGTGAATAAAAATTTAATGTCAAAGGGGATGAACAAAACTCACCTTAGGGGGTGTATAAAATTTTACCATCGAAGGGAACAAACAAAACTCACCTCAGGGGGTCAATAAAGTTTTAACATCTAAGAGGATGAACAAAGTTCACCTCAGGGGCACCTTAGGGGGTGCATAAAATTTTAACATCTAAGGGGGTGACCACCAAAAAGAGTTCTTTGAACATCAAAGGGGAATTTCTCAATACATGGAAGGTCACACCTTAGGAAATATCACACATGAAATCACCACTAAGAGATGGAAAATCATGAAATGAAATGTCACACTTTAGGGAATACTAACCATAGTATTACCACCAAAGGGAACATAACATGCCATGAAAAGTCACACTTTTAGGGGATATCAGCCTAATATCACCACAAACGGGACACTAACATAGATTGAAGATTCCACACTAATAACTAAAAAATTCACACTTTCTAGGAGATGTACAATATTATCACTAAAAAGGGACCATTTCTTATACAAACAATGTGTGGGGGACCATATTCCCCCCCTTAAAATGTTAGTGTACTTGCTACACTAATATTTTAAGGAGATACAAAGTGATCCCTTGAGGCAAGGAATGCCCCAATAGAAGGCCACCTAATCCTTTCCCCCTAAGCGTAGGTTCAAAGATGAGCCAAAATAAACATGTTTCTCCTTGAAGAATGAATTATGATTGCATAAAGCCAAGTTTATACCCCCGTGTATGGTAACGAGCATCATATGATACTATCTTTATTACATGGCAAGGAGAAAAAATAAATGTAGCATAATCTATTATCTTATTGAATTTATCATTGTAAGGATCTAACTCTTCCAATTTCTTCTTCAAAACACAACATTCATTAGTAATGTGTCCAAATGTTCTTGTAGTGTAGAAAAATGTATCCCTTTACATTTTCACAATTAATTTGGGAATGATTGACATTAAAATGGACCTAATGTTGACTTGATCTAGTGTTGTAATGTGTTTTACACATCCACATTAGGTTTAGGGCCCTTTCAAGCAAAATTGATCTATTTTTTCCTTAATTTAGTGTTGTAAAGTATATTCATTTACACCTTCACATTAAGTTTTGGGCCCTTGTAAACTAAATGGACTTAAGTGTGCCTTATTTAACATGTTGTAAAGTATACCTTTACACTTTCACGCTAATCTAGGGTTTTATTAATTAATTGTTCTTTTTTATGCCTTATTTGGCCTTATCTTGCACCCACAAGCCTTAATTAATGCATATTTCTGAGGATAATCCCAACACATATGTAATGGCCAATCATAATTTAGTGATTTTTGGATTTTATGGCCAATATTTAGTGATCTAGGACTCATATTCCACCTTGCGCATATGAGTCCCACCTAAGTTTTAGGGCCCTTATCTTGATTTCACATCAATCTAAGCATTTATTGAAAAATGTATCCCAAAGCTTAGCCTAATGGGACTCATATGCCACAACTGGTGTATGAGTCCCATGTGGCTTAAAACTAAATTAAATTCAAATTCTTGGAGGAATTTTATTCTCTTAGATCTAATGTTGGCTTGTAGTGTTGTAATTTTGAGAAATTTGGCATAAACAAGTATAAATACAAGGTTATTTCACTCATTTTCACCTAAGACTTTCAAGAGAGAATTGCTAATAGCAAGTTTATGATTACAATAATTCACAAGAGTGTCAAGATATTTACAAGAGAATTTCTAAGGCCTTCAAGGGTAGAATTATTCATCATTTGTTGTATTAATTCAAGATTCATCATCATGTCAAAGGAATAGTGCTTCAAGCATGTTGTTGAGCTAATGTTGTTAATGTAGCATTGAAGATCCATTTGCAATCATTGTTTCACATCCAATTTGAGATCAGGATCTACATTCTTCATGGCTAGTCCATGTTAGATTGTAGATTTACATTCCAAGACATCATCCAAGGTATCATCATTTCATGTTTCATGTTTCATGTCCTTATTTCATTATTTCATCATTTGGTTTGATTACCTAAATGAGGTTTGACCAAGGAAAACCCCTATTCTCTAACAAAACAACTCTCTCTCTCTCTCTCTCTCTCTCTCTCTTTGTGTGATTGCATGTTTATAGGTTGAAGACAAAGTGGATTTGAAGCCTTCAAAAGTATCGTATTGCAAAGTTGTAAAAGTTGCAAAAGTTGTCAAGGCTCACATAAACTTAGATCTAGAGAAAGATATCCAACCTATCTACATGAAACCAATGTAAAAAGGCTTATTTGATCCATCTTCAGAGGCTCACAAAGTTTCACTTCAGAATTCTACTCCTAGGACACTTCATGACAAAACATGACTAATATGCCACTTGTGGCGTACGAGTCCTAGTATACCTATTTTTGGGTATTTTCTATAGATCCTAATTCAGTAGTTCCAGATTCCTATTTCCAGCTAGAAACCCTAGTCTAGGACTGATACACCTAGCTTTGTGTATGAGTCCTAGTGTGCATTAAATTTAGCATTTTCAAAATTTTAGAGCTTGCTCCGAGCTTCTACTAGTTTCTAGGTGCACTTCTACACTTTTCCAATTTACTGTTCTGATTTACATTCTAAACCATATATTTTTGGCTCTCTAAGACTTCTCTAGCTCTTCTAGGGTTTTTCACCTAAAAGGAGAGAGGTAGGGCCAAAAATGCTAACTAGTTCATTTAAATTATGTTATATATGATGGTGTCTAAGCTAAATGAAGTAAACTAAATGCAATTAAATGATTTAAATGAATGATATGAATGAAAAACTAAGATTTAAACTATGTTGGAAAACACGCTATGATATGCAAAAAAACAACTAAATGAAGAAATAATGTAGAACAAAAAGAAACGGGATGAAATAGAGTGCACCTGGCAATGTTTGATGAATCTGGAATGTTGTGGATGCTGACTAAAATCACTAAAATTTCACAGTGGGACTCATTCTCCTAGGGTGGCGAATTAGTCCTCCTACTGGTGAAAAAGTGTCAGAAACTGGTTTCTGACTGTCTAGATCTAGAATCTAAAAAAATTCAAATTTTTAGTCCTAAGGTGGGACTCATTCGCCACTGGTGGTGAATCAGTCCTCTCCCAAAATTCTAAAAAATCAGAAGACAACTCTGCAACACCGGATCTGGAAATCTCTAATTGTCGGGTTGTCGAAGTCAATTCTATAGGAAACGGACATAAAACATTCTCCAAGCTTGAAATATGAATGAGTTAACTTGAAGCACCTAGTTGACTTGTTTACCAATCTTCAACACCAAAAATCTTGTCAAAAATGCATACCTAGGTCTATAAACACACATGCAATAGGGGAAAAATGGTTGAAGGTTAGCAAATAGGGGTTTGCCTTAGTCAAACCCTACTTTTGGTAATCAAACCCTTAATAAAACAATGAAATGAAAGAGAATGACAAACTAATAGCATGCAATAGTTATCAACTTCCCAAACCCTTGATAATGCAAATCTGAAGTAATGTCAATGGATGCTCTAAAGTTATTGAATATTGCTTGAATTGATGTTGTAGAATGCTTGAATACTTGAATATGATAGGTGAATGTTGGAGAATTGTAGGGGATTATGAGGAGATGTAAAATGAGGTAAAAACCACTTATTTATACACACTTATGCCTTAGTTAACCATTCATACCTCATCACAAGCCAACATCAAGTGTTTTTGAATAAAAACCTGAAAGGAAGTTTTAAAAAAATTGAATTTGGAGCCAAGGGGGACTCATTCGCCACCCATGGCGAATGGGTCCCACCTAGGACCTGAAGATGGGTGTTGGGAATTAAGTTGTATTTAATGTTGTTTGTCAGGTTTACATTCAAAATTACACTTAATTAAGGCATATGAGGGATTAAAGGGGTCAAATAAAGCATGAGAAAGGGATAAATAGTGAAGTTATGCCTAGAAAAGTGTGAAATCTTGTTACAAGAGTTTACAACGCTTCAAAATAGGACTTGATATGTGATGAAAAGTTTATTTTTAGGTGAATTGCAATGAATAGAGTCTAGAAGAGTGTGGAAATTTCTTACAACACTTCACAACACCTTCATAAGATGTCGTTATTTGAATTTTAGTACATAAATATGCATGTTCAAGCCATGTCACAACATAAAATTAGAGCAAAATAGATCAAATACCATGAAATAAGACCTACAAAGCGATGAAAATGATAAGGGGCCATTTTTCTATGGCACATTTAGCCCCCACTTTAGTGAGAGGATGAACTTGCTTCAAACTCACACTAAAGTAGCCATGAACATCGAGAAGAGGGTTCAAATGCACTTACGTTAGAAAAATGGAATGACGACGATCAAGCCCCCAGGATGAAGATCCCATGGAAAAATAAGCATGAGAACAAAGGAACACACAATTCTTGAAATGAAAGAATTGAATGAATCTTCGATTGTCAATCCAACTAGTTGTGGATTAGATCTAGGCTCAAAAGAGAATGTGTACTCACTCTGGGGCAACAAAACACATAACAGTCTGTTGGGTGAGAAGGACCAAATGTACTCACTCTGGGGCCATAAAACTTCTGACTGTCTATGGGGTGAGAAAGCCCAAAAGGTAAGATACATACGCTAGTTGGTATGCACTCACAAACACAAAGGTGGCTATGGTGAAAATTCATGCCGCTATGTGGGCTTCCCACTCAACCATATTAAAGTTACACCTGTTGATAACTTTAACAAGGCACCACAAAGAAAAATGTCATGAACAAAAAGAAAGGTACCACACTCATGCAAGTTGTGTTATGCAAGGTGGCAAAAGAAATGCAAAGTGTAAAATGCAAAAAAAAAGTAAAAATGTAAAATGTAAAATGTGAAAGATGTTCAAAGGAGTCTTGTTCAGTTCATGCAAGGTCAGTCACTTAAGGAAAAATGTGTCTAATGTCTCCAAGAGAGGACCAATCAAAGAATAGTATATTTACAACTTAGGGGATGTAGTGCGTCGCATCAGGCCACCAAGAGGAATGTAATATGCTGAGATAGATCACACTTATGAAGGACATCACACCCAATGTCATACACAAAGTGACAAACACATCACATAATCAACAAGGCTACACTAGGAACCAAGAATGCAAATGAATTAATGGTAATGTATTCCCCCCACTTTAAAGTTATTTCTACACATCATTCTATGAGCAATATTACTTTAAAATAGAGAAGAAAATAAAATGCAAAAGGAAAACAAGACATGAGAGCCAACTTAGAAATCCCTATCCCAAGTCATATTTTTTGAAGTTAGGTTGTGTCATGTCAAGGAAAATGAAAAAAAAGGAAAGGGAGTTTCCCCCTAGAAAAGAAACACACCAAACACATAAGGGATCTATGGGTTTGGGGTCAGTATGTTCGTTGTTGCAATGTTTTTATGAAAGAGCTAGGAACTGTCATCATTCCCCAAAGCACATAGAACTGGAAGAATGACACAAAGAGAGTGAAAACAAAGGAAAAAAGAAAGTCCATTTTGGTTCAACATGGAAGAGACATTGCGGTCTCAATGCCTTGCATCTTCCCCAAAAGGATAACACAAACAAAATGAAAGAAAATGAAAAGGCGAAATAAAAGTGGGTATGTGCAGGATCATGATGGGCCAAAAAGTGGCCATATGTAAGTGATACAATGGCCCATGTGGCTAAAAAAAAAAAAATTACCCAAAATTGATGAAACAAAAAGGGTTTTTAAAGGAGATTCTCAAATTTCCACCGAGATAAATTATTCTTTACTTTGAATTTAATAAATAATTATTATTCATTTTCTATTTAAATTACGACTAAAGTCCTAATTGATAGGTTGATTGAAAAAATCTATAGCTTTTAAACAGTATCATTTTTTGAATCTAAAACATGTGTCACATTCTATGCTTCATACTATAGGATTAAAAAAAATGAATTTCATGAAGTTTTGACTAAGTTAAGGTGGTCGACATAGAAGTTTTTATATTTTTAAAAGTTGTAATAAAAAATTCATAATTAATTATTTACATAAAAAAAAATTACAAAAAAATATGCATCACATTGGGACATGAGTCATCTACTTATATCTAAAATATTATAAAAAAGTATTATCATTTTATTGTTCTTAGGGTGGTCAGACAGACACCTACTTCTTATTTTTTCCCTGAAATTGAAGTACTACTGCATTGAAAATTCAAATTTTCAGATTTTTTTTTTAAATAAACCTAGTATTTTAGAAACTACATTCAATTTTCTATAGATTCTATTCTTACATATTTTTGAGATAATATAGATAACTTATTCAAATTTTTACGTCAAGTTGCCTAACTCTGATTTTTCTAAATTTTTTGCCACTTAAGGGCATACTTTTTGCATGATGATCCTGCACATACCCAAGTGAAACATATTTTGGGTCAACATGAAGGAGACATTTTGGTCTCAATTCCTTGCATCATCCCCAAAAGGAAAACACAAAACAAAAAGAGAAAAATACAAGTTCCATTTTGGGTCAAGATGGAAGAGACATAGGGCATCTCTATGCTTTGCGTCATCCCCAAAAGGAGAACACAAAACAAAAAGAGAAAAATACAAGGACCATTTGGGTCAACATGGAAGAGACATAAGACATCTCTACGCTTTGCATCATCCCCAAAAGGAGAACACAAAAAAAATTTGAAAAAGACAAGGACAATGCACGCCGAATAGAAGAATAGAGGGAAAAATATAAGAAGAGTACTAAGAGAGAGAACAACAAATGCACGATACGGGGGAACATGATACACACATGAAAGGAAAACAAAAAAAAAGAAGTAAAAAGAGAAAAGAAAAAAGGCTAGTTAGGCGAATGCAAGTCAGCCATCTAACAAGTTATCTGCCTCCCAATCATGTTCAGTGTAATGTGAGGGTGGTTGACTATCTAAAGGCATAATTGCAAGTGTCGAACTAGGAGTCATATTAGATTCTTCACTTGGTGGAGAGGATTTATCTTTTAAGCTCATTGTAGATGAAAATAAAGAGTTCAAATAATTATGTACTTCTTCATCTATTTTTTCTATCATTGAATCATCATCATCATCAAGATTAATGACAACGGGAGGACGAAGGGTGATTTCTAAGGATGTATGTATCAAAAGCTAAGGTTTTTAGATTTATTCATTTTGTTGTGATTGTTGCATTGGACTGTCTTGTGGTAGGTCAGGGGAAGGAGGGTGGTCATCTATTACTTTTTTCAAAGTTAGAGGTTGATTTTCTTTATCTTCTTCCATGCGAGATTGACGAGAAAGGAGACAATGACAATGCCTACATTCTCTAGCACCACAGTTTTGTTTAATTCTATTTTGGAGTTGTTGAGGGGTAAGAGCGGACTGAGGCTCATAGGTTCTTCTACTTCTGAATAGGGAAGAATAGAAGAAACTGAAGAGGATGGATCAACCACTTTCTCTTTTGCTTTATACACTTGTTTAATATGAGGAGGCATGACAAGAGTTGTTTCATTTTCCCTTGGTAATTTAAATGATGGCGGGGGAGTGTCTAGGGGTGGTTGTTCATGAGGTTGTATGGTTTGCTCAATGTCAAACTCAGTTTGAAGCATGGTTTCATCTAGGATAGGTGGGGTTGAAGTGTACAAGGAGGCATTACGAAGAGACAATTCGGCTATCTTTTTAGCTTTGAATGTTTGGTAGGTTATGAAAAAGAATTCCTTTCAAGGTGTGATGGGTTCCGTGGGTTCAGGCCAAAAGGCTTCTAATAAAAAATTACCTTTGGAAGATAAGGGTGTGTGATCAATTTTTAAGTGTATCAATATGTAAAAACAATAAATCAAACACCAATAAGACATTAAATCAAAACAGAAAATCAAATAAAAAGGAATGCAAACTCAGTCTTATGTCCTTGATGTTGTCCTATCGTCCTCTATCTCCAGTGTTTTTGTCGATTCCAGCTTGCTCTAAGATTGTGTGCTAGGCTCAACAAATAGTCTTCCTCGAGAACGAGATTAAAGATGAATGCATTCTATGCTAAGATATGATTAAAATACTATGAATGCTAAACATGATTGCTAGAATGCTAATCTTTTGTCTCTAATGCATATATGTATCTATCTTTGTATGTCTATCTGAGTGTAACCAATGCTTGGATTCACAGTGGTATTTATAGAGTTTTCAAAAGCTTCTGATTGGCTGATGTTATCAACGGCTGTAATAATTCTGGCAGATCGAACGGTCGAAGATGCAGAAGACTGGAGAGAAAAATAGAAGAAAAACATAAAGTAGGATTTGTTTCTTATTTCATGTAAAAGATAAGATGAGATGATAAAAATTATCTTTTTAAAATATTTTGGAAAGATTTAAGAAGATAAAATTGTTTCCTCTTTCAAGGAAGAGATAAGATGAGATGATAAAAATCATCTTTTTAGAGGATTTTGGAAAGATTTAAGAAGATAAATAATGAATTATAAATTCAATTACTTATTTATGGGTGACATGGAGATTTTCTTAATTAAATAAAATATTTAATTAAGATTTGTAGAAAATGGAAGATTCTTAATTAAATAAAATATTTAATTAAGATTTGGAAAGTGACATGTGGAATTAATTAAATAAGAATATTTAATTAATATTTGATTGAGGAGAAAGGAAATTAAATTCAATTAAATCAAAGATTTTAATTAAACTTAAATGTGATAATTAATTAAAATAAACAATGATATTTATTTAATTAATTAAGTGGACTTAAGAAAGTGGTAATTAAATAAAATGAATTTATTTAATTAAAGTGGAAGAATAAATTAGGTGAACAATATAAATAAATAATTTAATTTATTTATATGTAGAGGAATTAAGAAAGAAATTAATTAAATAATAAATATTTGATTAAATGCCAGGATTAATTAGACATGACCATTTTTATGCATATACATTTTGTCCCTCTTTGAAGTGATGTATGAAACGCATTGTTTCAAAGAAAATATTCCTGGTTTTGAAATTTGATGTGTTTAATTTTTTCCCCTAGTTAAAAAAAACATGCCTGATATGCCTTTTGATTTGACTTAGATACGTTTCTGATTGAAATATATTGTTGATATTAATGATGCTCCCTCGGGAGGTAAATCACTGATAATGAGAAAAATGTTGAATTGATGATGAAATATAGATGATGAGAGGGATGTAGTGATTTAGCTCTTGATAATTGATTAAAAGATGCCCCAATTGGAAAAATAAAGTCAAAGTTTAAAAGATAAAAGTAAAATAAAATGCCACAAAAACCCACCTTGGTTGACCTTTAAAAGGTAAAAAGGGTAAAAAGAGAAAGTCATTTTCACCTTTGAATTTAGTGATTTTCTGCTCTGACGATGACTGTGCGAGATGGAGATTCCTTATCACAAGCATAGATTCGAGTGGGCCCGCCGATACCAGAGACCAGCCATGTATGGACCACTGGTGAGTTGATTCAACCCTCTGTGTGTTGAGAATTTGTGATTTGAGTTGAATTTTTATGCATTTTTAGACGGATTTAGGTTCAAACAACCTATTTTAATGCATATAGTAGGAGTTGTAGCACTTTCAAATTTTCTTTTAGTGCATATAGGGAATAATTTAGCACTTCGAGGGTTTAGACCGATTAGCGAGTTCGATAGGTGAAATAGCACATATAGGATGATTGTAGCAAATTTGTACTATAGCGCATATAAGAAATAGAATAGCACATATAGGGTTTCAGCACATTGGGGGGATGAAATGACGCATATGTGTAGGGTTTTAGCGCATACAGGGAAGTAGCGCATAAGAGGAAAATTTCAGCGCATTTGGGGCACAAAATGGCGCATATGATGATTTAGCACATTGGGGGGAAACTTTAGCACATTTGGGGTTTTAGCACATAGAGGCCGCATATTAGTGCATCTAGGAAATTTAGGTAGAATGCATTGTTTGATGAAAATGATGATGTAGATTTCATCTTTAGTCAATAGATAGATAAATTGTCTTGTCATCATGTTGATATGGATAGAAATGATAGAAAATCTAATAAATGAATTGATAACTTTGTTTCCCTTGAACAAAAAAAAGAGTAGAATAAATGATGGATTTTCTGATAACTTTGCTTTAGAAAACAAAGAGTGGATGCTTGGTATGACTTTTGATAAATTTGCATTCTGCGATAGAAAATAAATAGTAAATGATGATAGAGTAAATTGATTTGATATTGAGATAGCATTGATTTAGCATTGATTTCATGAGATGAGTTACTTAGATAAAATACTTGATATGGTCCATGTGATATGAGTCACTTGATATGGTTCACTGATAGATAGATATGAGTCTGATTGATTTGTATGATGGGAAGTAGATAAATCATGTTGATATGGGTCGATGATATGAGTCTGATTGATTGTTCTTATGATGACCAAAAATAGGAGGGTTTTAAAAACCTGCAGATCAGAGAGCGCTTCCCTGTAGGGTAGGATTGGATACGAGATCTGACACATGTGGATGTACAGTTGATAGTGGGATGTGGGTTGGGACCATTATTATCTATGCCACTGATTCGAGTCAACAAGGGACTGTTGACCACACTAGCAGAGAGGTGGCATTCTAAGCATAACACCTTTCATTTTCTGATGGGGGAGATGACCGTTACCCCTGAGGATGTATATAGGATTTTGGGGATTCCAGTGGTAGGTGCTCTTGTGGTTTATGACCACAAGGAGCTAGATGGGACAGATGCACTCAGGAGGGTGTTTGGGGATGCACAGATAGTAGGGTACTGGGTGCCATGGGAAGATTTTAGGGGATATCTGGCCTTACCTGTTGTGTTGGGTGCATTCAATGGAGGCTTCCTTTGTCCGGACCGCCAGTCAAAGGGATTATCAGTTGGTTGGGGGAGGATTATTGAGCTGATGATAGGTTAGCAGTAGAGATATGCCTGGGGGAGCTACATGTTAGCTCATTTATACCATGATTTGCATCAGGTAGTATACAACGGATCATCCAATTTGTCCTATGGTGTTACCCTGCTCCAGATCTAGGCATGGGAACATATTGCGATTACAAGACCACTTTGTCCGAGAGTGAGGCAACCAGGCAGCCCATATGTGTATGCATATTCTATTGCACTTGTCCAACCCAAGCTGGGCAAGTTGGAGTACTGGTGACAGACTCTAGACGATGTTGATGTAGTGATATGGAGGCCATATACAGATTGTGAGGGGTGGGATACTGATCATCTGGAGATTCCATTTGTATGTATGCCCCGGTATCTGATAAGGCGGACCCCCTTTATTATAGAGATATTTTTGGCATTGCGAGTACAGAGACAGTATGGCTATACACAGGGGATGCCACAGGGCGTTATGCACTATGGGTGGTGCAAGGATGATCCTAGATGGGGGCCATGTATTTCGTATCAGGTAGCATATATAAAGTACATCAGTTTATAGCCTAAGGCATGGGATTATAAGCTAGATATTACTGATGTAGGTATGTTAGATGAGTACGCTTCTTATTTTCACACACACCCATTCCGTCGTTGTACATGTCTAGATGAGCCAATGCCCATTTTGGTGGCACAATAGCCAGGGGGTAAGAGACATGAGGATGTGGTAGGGGGAGAGTAGGTGATGGGTGGAGGGGATGAGGAGGAGGAGAGTGGAGAGGAGGCAAAGAGTGGAGATGAGAAGAGCTCAGATGATGGTGATGGGGATGATGGCAAAGATGGCGGAGGGGAGGAGCAGAGGCTAATGAGGCAGAGGATAGATATCTTGGGTAGTGCTTAGGCCATACGAAGGCCGAGGAGTGGTATCGAATGGCGGACAGTGATCAGGGTCTCCTCCATAGTGCATCAAGCACAAGTAGATACTCTACATGCCCAGGTATAAACACTTCAGGGGAAACAAGCGCTGTTGCAAAGCTAGTTGGCTTAGGCTTAGAGTTTGGCAGTATAGTTAGAGGCACAACTTGTGTAAACACAGGCATAGTCACAGGCACCTCCGCCTACCCTAGACCCATAGGTAGCCCAGCTAATAGCAGAGAGGGATTCTTTTAGACGGAGGGCAGTAGAGGCAGAGGGTGTGGCGCAGAGACTCATGGGCACCATTGAGAGTGCATCTTTACAAGAGGCTATTGTAGAGGGATTCGAGATTGCCAGGGAGGTTGAGCATTATCGGATTAGATACAAGTTGTGCTCTCCCGACTGTAGAGAGCCTTACCCTCGGTCTCATAGTAGGACTAGGAGCAGATCACAGATGATGACACACAACAGAGGGGTCACGGGGCTGCGACAAGATCCCAATATAGGGGGTAGTGGCAGGCCATCATCCTCTAGACTAGTTCCATCAGGGGGCTCCACCAGCCAGCGTTGATTTATTGATGTAGTATTATTGATGTATATCATTTTTGGAGCATGTACATTTTTTTTTATCATACCTCATGTATCTCTCTATAATGTTCAATTTCATTGGACTTTGGACATTTGTATGTATTCTTGATGAGCGATGATATGTAGCGGCGATGATTTTTTATGATGTGCTTGTTTGATGTGATGATATGATATGCATGCATTTATGTATGATGTAGTATGGATTTTGATATGCATTTTATTGATTTGATGATTAACATGATATGCAAGATGATTCATGCTATGATGATGATTTGTGATGTGTACTAATGATGTCATGCAGGATGATAACCTAAGATGTTTGATTATGAGAGTGTGCAAAGAGATATATGATATGTTTATGAAAAATGATGTGGAAATGTAATGTATGCATGGAATGTTTGTTTTTGGATTTTTCAAATGCAAGAAATAGATGTGATGAAAAATGGATGTTTATGAGATGCATCATGAATTTCTAGTATGTATATGATTAAGGAAATGATATGAAATGATATGTGATATGGGTCAAATGTTATGTAATACTAGAAACTCCTTTGTGATCACATTCTCACCACAAGTAGGATCTATTAATATCCCGTTAGTGGGATTATCATAGATTCTGCCAACTATGTAGAGAGGACCATCAAGAAGCTTTTGTACTATTTCCTTAGAAGAAAAATAGATATCAAGAGATTTAGTGGTTTGGCCCTTATAAGGAATAACGTCTATTATAGCCACAAGTTGATCCATAGGACTTTCTTTAGTAATAGGTGGAGATATATGATTTTTTTCATTGTGTGTATCAACAGTCATTACATCAGTGTTTGAAGGTTCACTAGCCTTGACAAATGAAGTAGTGTGTTTACGCAAAGGATTGGTGAAAATTTTTAAGTTCTAGTTAGGGGGTGCAACAAACCTGTTATGCCCTGCATAACCACCCCATTTTGATTTGGAACAAAATGGGTCCCCCTTTCTTTTCCTTTCTTTGCCTTTGTTTTTTTGGTTTTTCCTTAGTTGGAATTCGGGTTTTCTCTTGGGTTCGGGATTTTCCCGAATCCCACTCGAACTCCGGCTAAGTGCTTTGATTTCGGGGATTTTTGGTCCTCGCGGAATTCCCAGTGGACCGGATTTTCCTGAAATCTGTTGTCCCCTGGTTGTTGTCTCTTTCATGGGAATGTTTTCTCTTTCGCGGAAATCCGTCCCGCGTGGATTTCCCCAGAATCTGAGGATGTGTGGAGAAGTTTCGAGTAGTAAGGCTAGTTACCAAATAATAATGCATTTTATGTTTCCTTTATACTATTTTTGAAGATTTCACATACTGTTCCAGGTTTGATAATGATTAGATTGAGTTTCTAATGTGTGGTTTCATGCTTATTCTGTTGGAATCCGCCTGACTCGGAATTCTCTGAAATTCCTCCCTGGCTTAGACTCTGTGGGTCGGCCTGAAACCCAAACTGTTGTATGATCATTTTGTTTGAGAGTTTAACTACATCTCGCTAACATGGGATTCATTTCAATGATGTTTTTGATTATTTAATTTCTATTTGTATGATCTTCACTGTGGTTTTATTTGTTGAGTGCGGGATTAAATCACATACAGGTGTTAATCGCCAAGACATCATTCATTGTCTCGGCGACTAGGATTTTTCCTTCAGCATAGGTTCGTCTTTGGAGAGATGTCTCAGTGAAATCTCAAAGTCTTGCTGAAGGGAGTTGCATTCAGTGAAGGATAAAATATTCGATATAATGTCTAGCCGAAGATGTGAGGTCACAGCAACAAAAGCGGCATCGGCGGGAGTCATCTTCTTTGACATATGCTCTCGGCGAATTCACAAAGTTACACCGACATGCCACAAGGGGATTCAATCAGTGGTCTTCGGAGAGAGAATTAATAAGTCTCAGCAACCAAAGAAACAACATGTGGAGGCTCTCGCTGAGACATAAGGTTTCTATAAGACATCTCCCCGACCGAAGAAAGTCATGGTGAAACAAAATAGAAACTGGCGCGAGAAGGTCAACAAAGGAAATCAGGGAGACTCCAAAAGAATAAAGGGCACTCGGTGAAATGTCTAGGTGACTCCAAGGTGTCTCAGTGAAGGAAATGAGCTTTGTATGACCCTCATAGCTCGCTGAAAGGTCTCACTGACTGCCACATGCTACCCCGATGACTACTGAAGGATGAGATCATATCGGGGAGACACCAATGGTGTCTCACTGACGTGCGACGTTGATCGGACCACCTTTGGCCCACTAAGGAGCTCGCTTGGCATATGCTCGACCAATCAAAAGGAGCCAAAAGAATGATTCATTGGTCCCTTTGACCAATTGACTGCCCCTGTGATGAAAAAACATAAATTACGAGCGAAATGGATTCCTTCTGAGATTCAAGGGCAATGGATCGACTCATGTGAAAGGTTTAAATCTACAGCAAGGTTCGACGGTGCTTCCAGAATATGGTCAACATGCGAAGGGTCCAGAACAAAAAGAAAGGCCAAATGAAGAAGCCATGAGTTAGAGGGATAGTTGTAGTGACCACTGGTGGAACAGATCAACATTAATGATCATATTTCTGAGCATTCAAGACTAATTTCAGGAGTTCGAGTATGGACACGCAGACAAGGGAGTTAATGTTGTAGCAGCAAAAGATCTACAGATCTTTCACGACACCGAGGATCCACATTGAATACATAACCAACTCTTTCTCCAAAAGATTTGAGAGCCGACTTTCCTATAGTCTACAGATATTTTGTAAACCCTAGTACTGGGGACATCGATTCTTTTGGGTACATTTTGTATATAAGGCATTCTTGCCTCTTTGTTAAAGAGAGAAGTTGTAGGGTCAGAAAGTAGTAGATAGAGGACTTATAGAATAGAACTGGTAGTTAGGAGTTAGATTAAGTAGAAGACCAACGTATCTTTCACTCTTCTTAGTGAAAATTGAAACAATTTGAAATCATAGATTTTCTATACACTGGTGATTGTGCTAGCTTTGTAAATGTTGCTTATATGTTTCACTAACAGTAGAAGCAACCAGATTAAAATATATTTCATGTTGTGTTTCAGAAGGGTGTTTGTCTTGAATTAATCATCTGATTTGGGAAGCTCTCAAGGAATGAAGTTTTATTTTATGTTTTATTTGAATGGTAACTTGCAATCTGCTGTTGAATTCATCATTGTGAATGAATGAAACTATGTGTTAGTCACAAGTTAAGTTTGTTCTACAGTTTTAGTCAGGAATTCCTTGAAAGGAAACAGGTCTGGTTAATTCGGATGAAGTGTCATTCGTTTCTGTCCCAAAGCCCTGATCCATCTTTTTCTATTTCTTTGAAAACCCCGGTTAGAGTAGATTTAACTTCATGTTTAACTCACAACAATCCAAAAGTTCAACACCAGCAGGCCCCTTGAATATTACCGTTACATTGACCACTGAGGGACATCAACACAGTTGAGACCTAACTACAAAGACCTTGGGAGCTAAGGTATCCATGTGATCATCTTTCTCTTTCAGGAGAAATAGAGTAGCAATATTTTGTTTGCAATGTTGTTGTGCCAAAACACACATCAACAGGAACTGGTGCTAGAGGGAGGGGAGACATGAGTAATTGTGGATCGTTGTGAGTTGGATTGGGTCAGGTCTTAGAGGACCCAGCTCCGATGGGTAGCCCTTTGTATATACCAGGATTTGTCCATGAAATCCCTGGTCACTTGTATGGTAGGCTTCCTTTATTTTTCCCTGACAATGGAAAAAATGCTTCTGAACATGTTGCAATTTGTAGGCATCTACTTACTTTTCTCCAGGTTCTGCATGAGGATGTTGTCTGTCAATTATTCATCATAACACTTCAAGTTTCAGCAAGACAATGGTATGTTTGTCTGCCATCAGAATCTATTTATTCATGGGAAGAGTTAGAAATCTCATTCTTAGATCATTTTGGTCCTCAAACACAGGAGCCATTGTTTGAATTTGTAGCTACGAAAAGGAAACCATCATAACTCATTTATCAATTTAATCATAGATTTATGTCTATGTATCAAAGGATTCAATCTTTAGGTTTGGTTGTAGATGATCATATACTGATAGAACATTATTATTGGGGTTTAAACCTTTCATTTGCAACCAAAGTCAGATATTATGGTGAGGCTACATCCTTGCATGATGCATTTAAAATGGCTCTCTTATTGGCACAATTTGGAGGTGACACTAGAAATTCAGATAGCCAAACTTAGGGTTATAACCCTCTTGTGCTTACAAACTTCCATCATATGTAGCCTTATGCCACTCCACCCACCATCCCTACCCAGATGCAATCATTCTCACCAAGCAGCTACCACCTTCTTAATGGACCAAGCACCACATTTTCCCATACCCCATATCAGGTCCATCACACACAAGACCACGAGGAGAATTCATCCCTGCAAAATCCAATCACAGACTTAACTACTCCACTTGTCAATGAAGTTATAACCATATCATCTCTTTTTAGTCATCTTCCAAAGCATACTCCATTACATCACAATGAAGTTCTAGATCAAACATTTGATTTGCTAGAATATAATTTTGATGACTTGTTTGGTGAAAAGCATGAAATGGATGTAAATTTAGAGCATAATGGAAATCTCAAGATAGAATCTAGCTTTGATGAAAATGCTAGTACTAACGATGGTTTTGAAGGAGATAAGGTAAACTCTTCTGACCAAGATGAGAATCAGGGTGATGAGGGATGGATAGAGAGACATGGTTCATGCTGGATTGATATCCCTCATATGCAAAATCGAATAAGGGAGAAATTAGAAGGGCTGGGAGATTTGAAACTATCCGAATTTGTTGGGCCAAGTGGATGTAGGATACATAAAACTGATCAGCACTATTAGATGGATTTCCATGTCTTCCTAGGAAGGATGGACTTGTATTTCAAGCAACTAATCACTAGTGAAGGAATACTTATGGAGGATCCTTGGAGTACGTATCCCCTCAATAAGGAGGATGAAACAACTAGAACACATGAGAATGATGATCAGTCCATCCAACATGATGAGAATAACTGTGTGAAGAGTGCAGACTTGATAGAGGTGGAGAATCGATTCACCGAGGCATTCATAGATTATTCCATGATGGTGAATGAGGAAGAGACACACCTTGGTGGGTTAATACAAGAGGATGACTTTGCTGATTTAAGTAGTGAACAGATTGAAATAGATAACACACTTCAAGAGGAGATTGCCAATGAATCTTGTGGCCAAAGACAAGGACTCAAATGCCAAGATGAAATCTTAAGAGAAGAGGTCCAAGTAGATGTGCAGATCAGTCAAGTGTTCCCTGAAGAAGTTCATAGCGGGGTACATTTGGATGAAACAGACGAATTCCAAGAAAAGGACCAAGAGGTTACCTCAGAAGTTGAATCTCTTCAGCATAGCGAAGAGAATGAGACTAGGGAGTCTTTTCTTGATGTTGATTCTATTTACTCACGTGTGTTGGTGGAGGAATCTGAATTGAGGAAGTGTTTTCCTGACTCTGACTCTGCGCATTCAAGTGAGTTTGAAGGAAATCATTGTTCACCATGTGCCAGTATCCCTGACATAAATGGTGATAAGCTGGAGGTAGATTACCAAACCCTTGGGGATGACATGTCTCAAGAGAATGTTCAAAGTAAGACTTCATCTCAATAAATTCATAAAAAAATTGACTCTGTGCCCGAGATGAATACAAAGATGTTGGTGAATGAATATCCTAACTGCAAGACGAACCCTAATTCAGTGGTGTTCCATGAGCTGAGACCTCGCAAAGAGGAGATAATACACCACAAGTCTGCATTGGTAACGAGCAATCTTCAGAATCAGGTGGTGCCCTTTCATTATCCTCTGTGTTTTAATAATTTTCAGTTTGATTATGGCATAGAGGATAGTAAAACATGCTTGTGGGTAAATCATGATAAAACTGAGAACCCACAGTTGATAATATTTCAAGCTTTATGCTCTCAGAATGAACTTATTGCCTATATACTTTATATTTCTGAGTATAAAGATAAATTTGTGAGGCTTCGAACTATGCCTAGTAAGTTAAGATTGTTGCACCTAATGAAAAATCAGTCAAGTCAATGTATGAATTTTTACAGTTTTGTGTTTGTAGAGCTTAGCTTTTGAGCTAGTTTAGGATTAGGATAGATTAGTGTTAGTTTTTTGTTTAGTTAGTCTTCCTTTGTTTGGCTTTTTTTCCTTTTTTGTTCTTTTTGTTTTTGTTTGTAGATAGTTTGTTTTTTTTTTTTGTAGATAGTTTTTTCTTTTTTCTTTTTTTTGTTTGTAAATATCTTGCTTTTGCTTTTGTTGTAAATAACTTTTCTATTTGGGGTTGATCTATTCTTTCCCAAATCAAAATGGTGGTTGTTATCTAAAGCATACTTTGGTCATTTGGAGAAGAACGGTTTAACTATCTTCAAGCTTTCTGAATGGGTGATTTTGTCATAGACTTTTGTTTTATGCCCATTGACAATAAGAGTTGTGGGAGGTCTTGAAAAAAAGGTGCAAAGTAAGTAACCTTCATTAGCTCCCTCTGAATTTGTCACAAATCAACAAGATCATCTCCTCTTGTAATGATATATTTATCCTAGGATGACAATGTTGTAGGACTTGAGTGAAAAATCTAATTTTCCAAGTGTTGTCATGAGGTCCATGGTAGTTTTCAACCCAGATCAGATGTTAAACATTTGACATATTGAAAGGAAAAGAGAATTAAATGAAATATCTAGAACTCTATAAAAAAAAAAAAAAGGAATTATCAAAAGAGAAAAGAGATTCAATATGAATGGGTGATTCCAGTATCTCTACTGAGGCTATCATGGACGCCTGTTTGGAAGTAGAGCAATGCTGAGAGGAAACTAGAGGTATTTTCGTCGGAGCTATAGATGCCTAACTAGAAGTGGAGCAATGCCCAAGATATCATTGCATGACAACTAAAAGAAAATCAACTCATGTAGTTCAAATCTTACACATTATTGTCCAAAAGATGAAGAAAGCTTCATGAGAGAGTGATGCACAATCAAGCACACACATAGATTCAGGGGTAGCTACTATTGGCTTACATTTGAGATTCTAGATCTACCTTGCTTGTTAAAACTGACCCAGTTGAAGTTGTGGTGTTCATGAACCAAAAATTCTGGGTAGCTGAATCCTTCAAATTCTTGAAAATGGTTAAACCATTTTTCCAACCGAGTCACCAATTGTTATGCCCTGCATAACCACCCCATTTTGATTTGGAAAAAAATGGGTCCCCCTTTCTTTTCCTTTCTTTTCCTTTGTTTTTTTGGTTTTGCCTCAGTTGGAATTCAGGTTTTCTCCTAGGTTCGAGATTTTCCACCCCATCCGGATTTTCCTGGATCCCGCTCGAACTCCAGCTAAGTGCTTTGATTTCGGGGATTTTTGGTCCTCGCGGAATTCCCCGTGGACTGGATTTTCCCAAAATCCATTGTCCCCTGGTTGTTTTCTCTTTCGCAGGAATGTTTTATCTTTCACGAAAATCCATCTTGCGCGGATTTCCCCAGAATCTAAGGAACTGTGGAGAAGTTTCGAGTAGTAAGGATAGTTACCAAATAATAATGCATTTTATGTTTCCTTTATGCTATTTTTTAACATCTCACATACTGTTCTAGGTTTGATAATGATCAGATTGAGTTTCTAATGTGTGGTTTCATGCTTATTCTATTGGAATCTGCTTGACTCAGAATTGTCCAAAATTCCTCCCTGGCTTGGATTCCGCGGGTCGGCCTGAAACCCGAACTGTTGTATGATCATTTTGTTTGAGAGTTTAACTACATCTTGCTAACATGGGATTCATTTCGATGATGTTTTTGATTATTTAATTTCTATCTGTATGATCTTCATTGTGGTTTTCTTTGTTGAGTGCAGGATTAAATCACATACAGGCATTAATCGCCAAGACATCATTCATTATCTCAGCAACTAGGATTTTTCCTTCGGCATAGGTTCATCTTCGGAGAGATGTCTCAGCGAAATCTCAAAGTCTTCCCGAAGGAAGTTGCATTCGACGAAGGATAAAACCTTTGGTATAATGTCTGGCTGAAGATGTGAGGTCACAACAAAAAAAGCGGCATCGATGGGAGTCATCTTCTTTGGCATATGGCCTCGGTGAATTCACAAAGTTACACGGACATGCCACAAGGGGATTCAATCAGTGGTCTTTAGCGAGAGAATTAATAAGTCTCGACGACCAAAGAAATAACATGCGGAGGCTCTTGTCGAGACATATGGTTTCTATAAGACATCTCCCCAACTGAAGAAAGTCACGTCAAAACAAAATAGAAACTGGCATGAGAAGGTCAACAAAGGAAATCGGGGAGACTCCAGAAGAATAAAGGGCACTCGGCGAAATTTATGGGCGACTCCAAGGTGTCTCAGCGAAGGAAATGAGCTCGGTATGACCCTCACAGCTCATCGAAAGGTCTCACCGACTGCCACATGCTACCCCGATGACTACTGAAGGATGAGATCGTATCGGGGAGAGACCGATGGTGTTTCACTAGTGTGCGATGTTGATCAGACCACCTTTAATCCACTGAGGAGCTCACTTGGCATATGCCCAACCAATCAAAAGGAGCCAAAAGAATGATTCATTGGTCCCTTTGACCAATTGACTGCCCCTGTGATGAAAAACAAGAAAATACGAGTGAAATGGATTCCTTCTAAGATTCAAGGGCAATGGATCAACTCATGTGAAAGGTTTAAATCTACAGCAAGGTTCGACGGTGCTTCCATAAGACGGTCAATGTGTGAAGGGTCCAAAACAAAAAGAAAGGCCAAATGAAGAAGCCATGAGTCAGAGGGACAACTGTAGTGACCGCTGGCGGAACAGATCAACATTAATGATGATATTTCTGAGCATTCAAGATTTATTTCAGGAGTTCGAGTATGGACATGCAGACAAGGGAGTTAATGCTACAGCAGCAAAAGATCTACAGATCTTTCCCAGAAATCCTTCCATCAACATGGACACCGAGGATCTACATTGAATACATAACCAACTCTTTCTCCAAAAGATATGAGAGCTGACTTTCCTGTAGTCTATAGATATTTTGTAAACCCTAGTACTGGGGACATCGATTATTTTGGGTACATTTTGTATATAAGGCATTCTTGCCTCTTGTAAAAGAGAGAAGTTGTAGGGTTAGAAAGTAGTAGATAGAGGACTTATAGAATAGAACTGGTAGTTAGGAGTTAGATTAAGTAGAAGACCAATGTATCTTTCAGTCTTCTTAGTGAAAATGGAAACAATTTGAAATCATAGATTTTCTATACACTGGTGATTGTGCCAGCTTTGTAAATGTTGCTTATTTTTTTCACTAACAGTAGAAGCAACCAGATTAAAATCTATTTCATGTTGTGTTTTAGAATGGTGTTTGTCTTGAATTAATCATTTGATTTGGGAAGCTCTCAAGGAATGAAGTTTTATTTTATGTTTTATTTGAATGGTAACTTGCAATTTGTTGTTGAATTCAACATTGTGAATGAATGAAATTGTGTGTTAGTCACAAGTTAAGTTTGTTCTACAGTTTTAGTCAAGAATTCCTTGAAAGGTAACAGGTCTGGTTAATTCGGATGAAGTGTCATTCGTTTATGTCCCAAAGCCCTGATCCATCTTTTTCTATTTCTTTGAAAACCCCGGTTAGAGTAGATTTAACTTCATGTTTAACTCACAACAGTCTAAAAGCTCAACACCAACAGGCCCCTTGAATATTACTGTTACATTGACCACTGAGGGACATCAACACAGTTGAGACCCAACTACAAAGACCTTGGGAGCTAAGGTATCCATGTGATCATCTTTCTCTTTCAGGAGAAACAGAGTAGCAATATTCTATTTGCAATGTTACTGTGCCAAAACACACATCAACAAGACCTATTTCCTTCGTCATTATCAGCCACAATGGAAAAATGACTGAAATCAATGAGGTCTTGAACTAAATGTTTTAGACGCTTGCAGTGTTCAGTGCAATGTCCATTTTGGCGATGAAAATGGAAATAAGCATTAGGTTTGAATGTGGGTGGTAAGGGCTAGTTTGGGTCAAGCGGTCAAACAAGTGGCAAAGTGAGCATGGATTGTTGAATTATTTGGTTCATTGTGTTATGGAGGGTATCGAGTACGAGAGTAAATTGTCTCTTCAGGTCCCCATAGTTATAAGGCACTGCTATTTTAACAACTACCACTTCAGTTTGGGTTGTTTGGGTTGGTTGTGGTTGTGAAGAAGGAGACAGGTTGAATTGTAAAATGCCTCTATTTTGTTTGTGAAATTTTTGTGTGTTATTTTGATTTGGATTGTTGTGTTCAGGTTTTTCAGCTCAATTAGAAGTGGGTTTGGAATCATGACTTGAAACCGAGTTATGGTATTCACACAAGGTTTTGCATAAATGCATAAACGAAGGGAATTTCATCATTGTTAGCTTGTCCTAAAGGTGTGTGTACAAGTTTTTTGATAAACATCTTTTGTAGATGTGCAATAGGAATCTTGACATCAATTTGAGCATACAAGGATTGGTATCATGAGATAAAATCTGTTACTTTTTCATCTGTGTTTTGTCTACATCTCATGAGGTCAGCCATTGTCTTTTTAGGTGTCATGTGAACTTGAAAGTGACTTATGAAAGCATCCATTAATTCATTGAAGGAGTGGATGGAATGATTGAGCAAGTTGGAAAACCATTCCAATGCAGTATCTTTCAAGGTCCTTGGAAACAATTTGGCTAATAGTTTATCATCAAGAAAAAAAGTACTACACAAAACTATATAAGCATTAACATTGTTGATAGGGTCTCCTTTACCTCCATATTTTCAAACCGAGGCATTTCTATCCCTTGTGGCATCGGGGTACATAATATTTCTAAGGATAAGGGGCTGCTACAAACATGATATGTGGTTGGAGCGGATTGAACTTGGCTAATGGTGGAAAGTTGATTTTGCATCGATGAAATGGTATTAAGGAGTTGTGTAAGAATAGGATCAGGGTAAGTAGGTTGAGGCAGAAAAGAAAAGGGTGATGGAGTGTAGGTGATGTAAGGGGAAGCGAAAGGAATACTATGAGGTGTGAAGGTGATGGAGGGGACTTGTGATGCCACAAGAGGAGTAGGAATGCTAGGTGGAATCAGGAAAGAAGTAGCCGCATAATTAAGCTAATGCATAGTTGTGTGGACTTGCGAATTGGTATAAGTTGGTATAGATGCTATGGTTGAAGGGGGAGGAACTTGAGGTCCTCCTTGGCTTACAAGAATGTTTGTGGATTGAGTACTAGAAGAGGCATGTTTATTGTAAATCTTTGCAATTCTCTTCATCACTTGCAAGCCATCATCACTTTCAATCAAACGATGAAGATTGTCAATGGAAAGTATGGTAGAGATGGAAATGTTTTCAAGTGACAAGTCTTGTTGTAAATGTGTGAAATCCTCATGAATATTAATGACCTTTTCTTGTAGGAGGAAATTGTTTTGGGTGTCAAAATTCATTGGATGGAAAGGTGAAGGCATAGAAGTAGTATTTTCAGTGCCTAATGCACCATTTTCCATACTAGGAGTAGGAGCTCATGAGATCCTAAGGTCCACAAAAAAAGTGATATCATGGGAAGCCATGAGTCTAGAACTTCTTCTCACTAAAGTATTATCAACGGGGCACCAAACACTCATACAAGTACCACAAAGGAGAGGTGAATGCAAATGAAAGGTAATCTGAGATGTCTAATATGCAAATAATAGGAATGTTGCTAACAAAAATGTAACCACAAAAAATAGAAATGAAGGAAAATGCCATAAATGTTGTTTAAAAAGTGCAGAGGGACTGATTCACCCAGGGTGGCGAATGAATCCTAGTATGATATTTTTTTGTGTTTTCATAAATTTTAAGATAAATTTAAAGTTCTACAGAATGCAATCAAAGATGCAAAATGAATATTTTTAGTTTTTTCAATGAGATGTAATCCAAAAATGTAAGCTAAATGAAGTTTTCACTTAATGCAATATGAAAAGTCCTAGAATGCAAAAAAAAACAATGTCCTAATTGAATGTTGATGCAAAAGTAATCTAGGATGCAATATGCAAATGAAATTAGAAATGCAAAGTGTTCAAAATGTAGGTTCAACAAAATGAACCATAGATTTTTGGCTCTCTAGGACTTCTCTAGCTCTTCTAGGGTTTTTCACCTAAATGAAGAGAGGTAGGACCAAAAATGCTAACTAGTTCATTCAAATTATGTTATGTATGATGTTGTATAAGCTCAATGAAGTAAAATAAATGCAATTATATGATTTAAATGAATGATTATGAATGCAAAACTAAGATTTAAACTATGCTGGAAAACATGCTATGATATTTAAACAATGAACTAAATGAAGAAATAATGCAGAACAGAAAGAAACGGGATGAAACAAAGTACACCTGGGAAATGTTTGATGAATCTGGAATATTGTGGATGCTGACTGAAATCACTAAAATTTCATAGCGGGACTCATTCACCTAGGGTGGCGAATTAGTACTCCTACTGGTGAAAAAGTGTCAGAAACTGGTTTCTTACTGTCTAGATCCAGAATCTGACAAAATTCAGATTTTTAGTCCTAAGGTGGGACTCATTCACCACTGGTGGTGAATTAGTCCTCTCCCAAAATTTTGAAAAATCAGGAGACAACTCTACAACACCCGATTTGGAAATCTCTGATTGTCGGGTTATCGAAGTCAATTATGCAGGAAATTGACAAAAAACCTTCTCGAAGATTGAAATATGAATGAGTTGATTTGAATCACCTAGTTGACTTGTTTACCAATTTTCAAGACCAAAAATGTTGTCAAATCTGCATACCTAGGTCTACAAACACACATGCAATAGGGGAAAAATGGTTGAGGGTTAGCAAATAGGGGTTTTCCTTGGTCAAACCCCACTTTTAGTAATCAAACCCTTAATAAAATAATGAAATGAAAGAGAATGACAAACTAATAACATGCAATAGTTATCAACTTACCAAACCATTGATAATGCAAATTTGAAGTAATGTCAATGGATGGTCCAGAGTGCCTGAATATTGCTTGAATTGATGTTGTAGAATGCTTGAATGCTTGAATACGATGTGTGAATGTTGTAGAATTGTAGGGGATTATGGGGAGATGTAAAATGAGGTGAAAATCACTTATTTATACACACTTATGCCTTAGTTAACTGTTCATACCTCATCATAGGCTGACATCAAATGTTTTTGAATAATGACCCCAAAGGAAATTTTAAAAATATTGAATTTGGAGCCAAGGGGGACTCATTCGCCACCCATGGCGAATGGGTCCCACCTAGGACCTGAAGATGGGTGTCAGGAATTAAGTTGTATTTAATGTTGTTTGTTGGGTTTACATTCAAAAATACACTTAATTAAGGCATATGAGGGCATAAAGGGGCCAAATATAGTAGGAGAAAGGGATAAATAGTGAATTTATTCCTAGAAAAGCGTGAAATCTTGTTACAAGACTTTACAACACTTCAAAATATGACTTGATAAGTGATGACAAGGTGATTTTTAGGTGAATTCCAATTAATAGAGTCTAGAAGAGTGTATAAATGTCTTACAACACTTCACAACACCTTCACAAGACGTAATTTGAATTTTAGTACCTAAATATGCATGTTCATGCCATTTCACAACATAAAATTAGAGAAAAATAGATCAAATACCATGAAACAAGACCTAAAAGGCCATGAAAATGACAAGTGGCCATTTTTCTATGGCACACATTCATTTGTAGGTCATTTATTCAAGTATTTGACATCATTAGGTTTGATCACTAGATCTTTCATATTACTTGTATTTCCAAGCCCTAGCTTGGTGGTGAACCCTCTTTTAATCTTTAATCACACCCTAGGGAATCCTCTAGCAGATCTCTTTCCTTCGTTCCATCATTGGATTGAGATCTCTAGGGTTTCATTGAATGATATTTGAATAAAAGTCTTGATCTATCTCCCAAACATAGAAAGACATTTTTTGATAAATCATTTTGGTTAACCTACATTTAGAATGACTTTATTTTTTGATTTGGAGTGCATCATAGTCCTAGATCTAGCTTACATTAACCTTGCATTAGGGTTTGCATTAGTTAATTGGCATCTAGGGTTTCTAAATATTGCATTAGGGAAAGTGCATATTGCTTGCATTTTTGCATCTTGCATCATTGAATTTCATCTAAAATTTGCATTTGCACTTATCCTAGACATCATACAAACCAGAAAGCATAGCATTCACACAAAATTTGCTAAAAATAGTGCAAAAACCCAAATCTAGGACTCATACACCCCTCTTGGAAATTTAGTCCCAATATAGGTTGTTTTACCTACTTTCTAGGGTTTCTATGGTGACTTTTATTCACTATTTAAACCCCTAAAAACCCTAACTTGGGCTCATATGCCCCTCTAGAGAATTAGTCCCAAATCAGCCCTAAAACTACCTTTTACAACATTAAAACATCATTTTTACACTTTTGTTTACTATCATTATCTATCTGTTTCAGCTGGCTAAGTTTCTTACATGCATTTAATTAGATCTAGCTTAAATTTATTTCATTTCAAGTACATGTTTCAATTGGGAATAGAATTAAAGTACTACACTTTTGTCTCATTAGTTCATAGTTTCATAAGATTAGATTACATTTGGAATTTATTAGAAAACTAAAAAAACTAAAAAAATTAAAAGAAACAAACAAAAAATGGTTAACCTTAGAGAAATCATATCATTCAAACCATTTAGTAGTGATTACTTTGACATGTTAGAAGAAGCCCTTGATGAATTCATCTCCCCTAGATCATCCACTAAAGCTTTGATACAAGAGGATGCAAGCATCGACAATCATGAAAATCATAAATGTTCTTCTCCCACTACCTATCCTATTAGTGACGAAGGTATCTTGGTGAAAGGAGATACAATCATTGAGAATCATGAAAGTCTAGTTTTTCTTCCTCCTCATCCCCATTGAAATTATATTAGAACACACGAAGCTAAGATCATGCCCATGACTTTACCTAGTCTCCATCCATCTCCCAACACCTTCCTTACTTGTGAGAATGCTTTAGTGAAAAAGGATAAAATTGAGCTTAATGATTCCTTGACTTAGTCTTGTAATGTGTTTAACACACTTGGATTAGGTCTTGGACCCTTTTGAATTAAATTAAATTAATCGTTCCTTATTTGGAATGTTGTAAAGTGTTGTAAGACACTTTCACACTTTTCTAGGGTTGTCATTAATAATTGGGCTTCTTTATGCTTTAATTGGCCTTATTTTGCATCCACAAACCTTATTTCATGCATCTTTTCGAGGATAATCCTGACACAAACCAAAATCCAATCATATTTCAAGTGTTTTTAGGTTGTATGACCAAGATTTAGTGATTTGAGACTCATACGCCACCTTGGGCGTATAATTACCACCTAGGTTTTTGGGTCCCAATCCTAGTTTCACACCTTTCTAAGAATTTTTTAGAATGGTCCCATAAATTATGCTTAATGGGACTCATTCGCCACCTTGAGAGTATGAGTACCGTGTAGCCTAAAATCAAAATTAATTCAAATTTTTGGTGAGATTTTATCCTCCTAGATCTGATATCAACTTGTAGTGTTGTAATTTCAGGAATTTTTGCATAATTAAGTATAAATACAAGGTTCTTTCACTCATTTTCACCTAAGAATTCATGAGATCACCTAGCAAGTTGAATGAGCTTTCTTATAGAAAAGTTGAGTTCACAAGAGCATTCAAGCATTCAAAAGAGAATTGAAAACTCTTCAAGAGAAGATTATCAAGCATTCTAGAGCATTATTCAAGCATCAAGCATCATGTCAAAATCTTCATGCATCATGTTTTTTTTTGAGCTAACAATTGTGATGTATGGTTTTATGATTCAAGCTACAATTTTATTCAAGATCTATCACATTCAAGCAAGATTCAAGATCTACATCCATTGGAGCCATCTCATATATGTTTGTAGCACTTCATTGTTAGGGTTTGGTGAGTTGCAACATCATATTTTGTTCATTCATCATTCTCCATTCCTATTTCATTTCATTTCAAGGTTTGATTACCAGAACCGGATTTGACCAAGGAAAACCCCTTTCCACTAAAAAAACAACATTTTTCCATCTCTTTAGTGTGTATTTTGTGGGTTTATATTGAATACACATTGAAGAGAAAGTTTGGAGAATGTTGTCAAAGTGTTCAAAGTTGTCAAAGTTGTCACCTTGCATTGGAGATACTTGGAAGACTTCTATAGACTGCAAATTAGGATTTCGAATCTAGAAATCAATTGGGAAGCACAAAGCAGACCTTGAAGACAAAATTTAGACTTTGAAGCTTCAAAACATCCTAACTAGATTGATACGCCAATTCTGGCGTATGAGTCCCAGTTTAGGTCAAAATTCAAGAATTTTGTAGATTCAAATACCCTTTTGCCAGATTCTTGTTCCTGTACAAAAACCTATATCTGGGATTGATTCGCCCAGCTTGGCATATGAGTTCCAGTCAACATTAAAGTCACTATTTTAAGCTTTTAAGAGCTCCATCCAGTCATCTTTAGATTTCCAGGTGCACATATTCCATCTTGCAACTTTTTATTCTGTTTTACATATATTTCTAGCTCATTTAGTGAAGGATTGCATCATATTATGGTTAAGCATTCCATCTTACAATGCATTTATCTTTCCAACCCCTAACTTGGTGGTGAACCCCTCATTAGTTTATAATTATCCCCTAGGAAAACCCCATTGCAAGATCTCTTTCTCCTTTGCATTGACATCTCTAGGGTCATCCTTGAATGAGAGAGTGTGAAGATTGTTATTCTAGTTCCCAAACCCTAGACACCAAACAATTTCCCCCCTTCATTTTGGTAAACCTGCATTTAGAACATCATAATTCTGATTTGGAGGGCATCATCATCCTATATCTTAGTTTCATTAACATTCCATTAAGGTTTACATTAGTTAATTGGAATTCTAGGGTTTCTAATTTTGCATTAGTCAAAGTGAATATAGTTTACATTTTTGCATCTCAAATCATTGAAATTCATACAAACTTTGTATTTACATTTACATTACAGATCATACAACATAAAAAAGCATAAAAATAAATTGAATTTTTTTAATTTTTTTGAAAAACCCTCATTGGGACTCATACACTCCTCTGGACGAATTAGTCCCAGTGCAAATTTTGCACTACATTTTTTTGAGTTCAAAGCTCTATTTTTGTGTTCTTGTTTGTTGTTTATAGCTTTCTATTTTAGTTTACAAAGATTCTATTATAATAATTTCATTGTTCTTAGCTTATATTCCATTTGCATTCATCTTGGATTAAGTACCCCCTGCATGAGTATTTGGTGTCCTATTTCTAATACTGTAGTGAGATGAAGTTTGAGACTCATGTCATCTTGTGATAACACAATCGTTATGGATTTGGGTTTTCAAGCTCTTTCACTCCTAGTATTGACACTAGTACACTAGGTATGGACCATACCCCTAACAACTCCTTGCCTTCAAGTAGTGTGATGCAAGTTGAAACAAGGATTGATAGTGTTCCACAAGAAAACATAATTCAAATTCATGAGGATTTAGCAAACCTACAACATTAAGTGAAAAATGACAACATTTCAACTACCACCATCCCTACTATAGATAACATTCATTGCATGCTTGAAAGTGAATATGGACTTGACCTTATGAAAAACACAGTTCAAATCTGTGGAAAACACCTCACCTCAACCACTAGTTATCCTTTACCTACAAGGAATGCCACAAGACAAGGAGGAATTAAAATTCCTCCTTGATGTAGAGTAGGGGTAGGGTTTATCAATGCAAATTAGTCTTCATGTACTTCTAATGGTTTCCATGTGCAACAATGGCAAGGACAAACTTCTACATGTTGACCCTATTAGCCACTAGTATTTTTGATCTTTCAAGGGTGGATGACCTTTCAAAAATGTGGCACAACATAACAACAATGTGGAAAACATATGATGAGGAATTAAATGACCTTATAGACCTTCAAAGGTTTTGAAAACTTCAAAATGCATGGTAACTGACTCAATGGTGGCACCATTCAATGGGATAGTCAATTGTCTCATTTAACTTGGTGAAAACATCAACCAATGGTGGAAACGTCCTCTCAATGAGTTCTAATGGTGTAAATATCAACCTTACACTTGTCACAACAACCATCAAACACAATCCAATAACCCAGTGCCAATGTTTTGGCCAATCAATCACAAAGAGGGTTTTTTACTACAAACAAGATCAAAATGCAGCATGTTGTCTTCTTGTTCTCTTTCACACATGCAAACCAAAGCCCAAAATCTTGCAAGGTGTTATAACACATCAAGAAAAAATTATTTACAAGGTTTCTTTGTTTTCTCATGGAGGAAATTTAAGAAAAAGCATTTTTACTGTCCATGTTAACCCTAGGTAGGGTTTTTGGCAAGTTTCATTAAAATAGTGATATCTTCCTCCAAACTCAATGAATCTTGATCAAATAAAAAGAATATTAAAGGTAAGAAATCCCTTCACATCATATAAAAAATCTTCATACTGTACAGTAAGCCTACTATTTGTATAGCATGACAAAATGTACAAAAATGCAAGAAAAATGCAGATTCAACGTGCAAGAATGAAACTTCTTCAAAATATTCATCCAACCCACTCATTGAAGGATAAATTTCCTATTTATGAATATACAACCATATTCCAACTGTTTATAACCATATTTTGGTTAGTGAGTTAATAAAACATCATTTTGACATTTGTTGCAAAAGTTGTTTAACAACTTTTTTGTAATTTTGACAACATTTACACTTTTGCACCACCTTGCACCTAAAGAATCAAAATTTTCTCCAAATGACTTGAAATAGCCTAAAAATACCTTATTAGCATGAAACCAACACCAACATGACAAAAACCAAAAATGCATCAAATGATCTAAGGTGCACGTGAAACCAAGGGTGCCCTTGCACCATACTCCCTATAGGAGAAAAAGAACTCAAGTCCCACTTGAGTTAAGACCGACAATAGTATATCCATGCTTGATAATATTAGCCTTAGACATCCAAGTAGCATTTTCATTAGGAAGAACCGTCCATTTGAATAAATACTAAAAAGAGGCTTTGTTCCTTCTCTTCTTGAGTTCTTTGGTGTCTAGGATACACTCCAACTCTAGAGGTCTGCTTGGTGGAAGGTCCTTGACCCACTCAACATCTGAACCTACTTGTGAACTTTCTCCTAGATCATCAATGAGTTCCCCCTAATAAGGATGTAATTCAGCAACATTGAAGATGGGAGATATGCCAACTCCTTGAGGTAGTTCAACCTCATATGCAATATTTGTAAATTTGTGAACAATTTGGCAGGGTCCTATCTTCTTCATGTGCAATTTAGAGTACCACCCCTTTGGAAATATTTTCTTTCTAAGATGAACCAAAACCAAATCACCTACATTAAAATCCACTTCTCTTCTTTTTGCATATGCCCTTTCCTTATACTTATCAACATTGTTTTGGAGGTGGTCCCTAACCTGTTGGTGGATCTCCTGCATTGCCACTGCAATTTTCTCTCCCTTAGCACTTGTCCTTTCCATACCACTAATGTTCCTCAATTCAAATACCCCCTAGGCTGCAAACCATAGATAACTTCAAAAGGACTCTTTCCAATGCTCATGTTCATGGAATCATTATAAGAAAACACAGCTTGAGGAAAAACAAGATCCTGTTGAGTTGAATGCTCTTTGGAGAGGAACATTAAGAGGTTTCCAAAACTTATATTAACTACTTCAGTTTTCCGATTAGTTTGTGTGTGATAATCAAAACTAAAACTGAGATTAGTGCCTAGTTTCTTCCACAAAGTTCTCCAAAAGTGACCAATAAATTTACTATCTCTATCTTAAACAATGTTCAGAGGAAAACAATGAATTCTTACCACTTCCTTGAAGAATAGACCTACTATGTATGAGGGATCATTAGTTCTTTTGTGAGGTATGAAATGAGCCATCTTAGAGAGCCTGTCAACCACAACATACACTGAATCAAAGCGCCTGTGTGTTCTTGGAAACCCCATTACAAAATCCATACTAATTGATTCCCAAGGCCTATTGGGAATAGGAAGAGGCTGGGATAACCCTACATTAGTGCTACATCCTTTGGCCCTTTGAAAAATAGTGTATTTTTCAAAAAAAATCCTTACATTAGTTTACATTTTAGGCCAAAAATAGTGCCTTCTCAATTGTTCCAAGGTCTTATCAAGACCAAAATGACCTATAAGACTACCACTATGCTTTTCCTTTATCAAGCTATCTTTCATTGAACACTTAGGGACACAAAGTTGTGCTCCCTTGAACAAAAAATCATCTTGGATCAAAAAATCAAGCCACTTATCATTATTGTTGCTACAAGGCTTCCTACAACTTGCATAAATCTCTTTAAAATCTACATCTTCAAGGTACATACCTTTCAAGAAATCAACTCCCACGCTTTGCTACTAAATTTCTTGCACCATTAGAGCCCTTATACTCAAAGCATCTTCCACTTTATCATAAGACTTCCCCCTCCTATGTTTAATGGTGAAAGTAAATCCTTGCAAATACTCTACACATTTAACATTTCTATGATTGAGTTTTTCTTGACTATTCAAAAATTGGAGGGTATGATTATTAGTATACACTATGAACTCTTTAGGAAGTAGATAATGTCTCTATTTTTTTAATGCTTTGACCATTGCATACATCTCAAGGTCATAGTAATAGTACTTCTTTTTGGTTTCATTCAATTTCTCACTAAAGAAGGCAATAGGCCTATTTTCTTGAATTAACACAACATCTATGGCATGGCCACTAGCATCACATTCAATTGAAAAGGCCTTATTAAAATTAGGAAAAGCCAATATAGGCTACTCAACTACCCTCTTTTTCAAATATTTGAAACTCCTTTTAGCCTCACTAGACCAAACAAACCTCTTTCTCTTATCACCCTTTATAGTATCAATCATTGGAGCACAAACATGACTAAAACCACTAATTATTTTTTCTATAAAAACTAGCCAAACCATGGTAACTCCTTACCTCAACAACTGATTTGGGTGGAAACCAATTTAGAATAGCTTTAACATTTCTTGGATCCATCTTCAAGGTTCCATTTGTAACCAAAAAAACAAGATACACTGATTCTATTTCCATAAACTCG
This sequence comes from Sequoia sempervirens, assembly GCA_007258455.2. Lineage (NCBI taxonomy): Eukaryota > Viridiplantae > Streptophyta > Pinopsida > Cupressales > Cupressaceae > Sequoia > Sequoia sempervirens. Next base: position 152,125 of record VDFB02321192.1, read on the forward strand.
CATTTCTTCAAATTGATCATTAGTTTCTCTTCATGCAATATTCTCAAAATCAAATCCAAATGGTGCAAATGCTCTTCCTTAGTTTTACTGAAAACAAGTATATCATCAAGGTAAGCCACAACAAACTCACCAATAAAAGGTTTGAGCACTTCATTCATCAACCTCATGAAGGTACTGGGTGCATTTGATAGACTAAAGGGCATCACAAGCCATTCATACAACCCTTCATTTATCTTAAATGTTTTCTTCCATTCATCACCTGGTTTGATCCTAATTTGATGATACCCACTCTTGAGTTCAATTTTAGAAAAGTAGCATGCTCCACCTAAATATTCCATCAAGTCTTCAAGTCGTGGAATCGGGAATCAATGGCTTATTGTGATCTTATTGATAGCCCTCGATTTATTGAACATCCTCCACTCACCTCCCTTATTTGGTGCTAGGACTATGGGAACCTCACAAGGACTTAAACTCTCTCTAACTAGCCCCTTGTGAAGTAATTCCTTCACTTGCCTCTTAATCTCCTCATTTTATTATGGTGTCATCTTTTAAGTAGCTTTGTTAGGAAACCTAACCCCTAGTATAAAATCAATGTGGTGACTAATGTCCCTCATGGGTGTCAAGGTATTGGGGATCCCATCCACTACTATAGAATCATATTCTTTTTGCAAGGTTTTTATCTCCAAAGTAAATTCCTCTTTCTTTTTTGTTTTCATGATAGACCTAGGCTTGACTATGATGGAAAAACCCATATTCTCTTCTTCCATGGTCTTTAGGAACTCCTTCTCATCTACCAACATCACACTAGACCCTACTTGTGATTCTTGGATTTCATCTTTCAATGGTGTGAGGGTGTAAGAAACCCCATCTTTTTCTATGGCATGTTTTTTTTTCCTACCATCACGGATTTCCTTTCTATCATACTGACAAGGCCTACTAAGGAGCATATGGAAAAAATCCATTAGAATTATGTCATACAAGACCTTATCCTTGTAACCCCATATGTGGAATTCTACCCAACTTTTTTCATTCACTACTACTTGTCACCCTTTTTTTATCCAAGAGACTGTGTATGGAGTGGCATGAGGAATCCTTTTCAACTTTAGCTTTTGTACCATTTCAAAAGAAACCAAATTGTTAGTACTGCCAAAATCAATAACAGCTCTACAACATTTTCCTTGGCACTTGTATGTAGTCCTAAAGAGTTACTTTCTCTGTGGTGGTTCCTTCTCCATAGATACTTTGATCAAGGTCCTTCTCATCAATATGGACTCTCCAACTTATGGCTCTACATTTTGTGATAGTGAATTGACACTTTCAACATCATCTCCACCTTTTGCAATCTAATTTCTCCTCTCATCTCTAAAAGAGGTAGATGGCTACTCCTCAGTGCATTTCGATACTTTATGGCCTATAAATTTATTGAATTTATATCACTTCCCATTGAATCCATTTGAGCCTTCTCTATTTCCAAATCTACCTCTAGAATTGGGTCTTCTTCCTCTAAATCCACCTCTTGAATCTATTGCTTGTTTCACCTTGTGATCTTTGGGACTCCCCTCTACTAGCAAATCTCCCTCTTCCTCTGAAACTCCTTCCTCTACCCTTGCTTTGATTTTATTGTCTCCTTTTCAACTTATCTTCAGTCTTTATGGCCAACTAGTAGCATTCTTCCACTGTCCTTGGGCTTGTGAGACTTAACTCATCTTGAAGGCTAGAGGTTAACCCATTCAAGTATCTTGCAACTTTGTCAACATACTCTTCCATGTGACCTAATCTAATGCTTAGTTTATAGAACTCTTCTTATATGTCTTCACATCCATGTACTTATGCTTCAAATTTTGCAACCTCATGAACAACTGAATAGCATAATCACTATGTAAGAACTTACCCTTCAATTTTTCAACCATCCTATCCCAAGATGAAAGATCTTTTCCTTGCCCTTTTTCTTTCTCTCTTCTTGTACATAGTCTCACCATAGGGATGCATGTCCTTTTAGTTTTTTCATTGCCAATTTCACTTGATACCCCTCATGTATCTCTTCATACTCAAAATACTTGTGAAGTTCTCCTATCCAATCTAGGAGTTATTCTCCATTTAGACATCCTACATAAATAGGGAGTTCCATTTTAATCTTGGAACCATCATTATTTATTGCCTTTAGCAGCCTCTCCAACCTCTTTTACTCAACATATATTTCCTCATCATCTTCTCCTTTTGGTGTCTCTTCACCCACTTATTCTTCATCTTCTCAATCACTCAAATCCTTTGTGACTGATCCTCTTCTTTGGTTTGTTTCAATAGTTGTGAGTCTTGCATCAAGGATTTCCCTTATGGCCCTCAATTCTTGTGTAAAAGAGTCTCTCACCTCTCTAACTATCCTATCTATATTCACCCTTGGAGGAATTTCAACTAGTCTTCAATTCAATTCTTCTTTTGGTTTGGCTCTAATACCAAAATGATGTAGATCAGGGGTAGGTTTTAGCAATGAAAATTAGTCTTCATGCACTTCTAATGGTTTCCATGTGCAATAATGGCAAGGATAGACTTCTACATGCTGACCCTATTAGCCATTAGAAATTTTGATATTTCAAGGGTAGAAGACCTTTCAACACTGTGGCACAAAAGAAAAAAAATGTGGACATCATATGATGAGGAATAAAATTACCTTACAGACCTTCAAAGGGTTTGAAAACTTCAAAATGCATGGTAATAGACTCAATGGTGGCAGCATTCAATGCGATAGTCAATTGTCTCATTCAACTTGGTGCAAACATCAACCAATGATGGAAACAACCTCTCAATGAGTTCCAATGGTGTAAATATAAGCCTTCCACTTGTCACAACAACCATCAAACAAAATCCAATAACCCAGTGCCAATGTTCTGGCCAATCAATCACAATGAGGGTTTTTTACTACAAACAAGATCAAAATGCAACATACTATCTTCTTGTTCTCTTTCTCATGTGAAAATCCAAGCCCCAAATCTTGCAACATGTTAGAACACATCAGGAAAGAATTAATTACAAGGTTTATTTGTCTTCTCATGGAGGAAACTCGAGAAAAAACATTTTTACTATTCCCTATAACCCTAGGTAGGGTTTTTGGCAAGTTTCACTAAAACAACAATATCTTCCTCCAAACTCAATGAATCTTGATGAAATAAAAATAATATTAAAGGTAAGACATCCCTTCACATCATAAAAAAAATAGTCATACCATACAGTAAGCCTACTATCCATACAACATGATAGATGTACAGAAATGCAAGAAAAAATGTAGATTCAACATGCAAAAATGGAAATTTTCCTTCAAAATCTTCATCCAACCCCCTCATTCAAGGATAAAAGTAATATTTATGCATATGCAACCATATTCCAACTATTTCTAACCATATTTTGGTTACTAAGTTAACAAAACATCATGTTGACATTTGTTGTAAAAGTTGCTTGACAACTTTTTTACAATTTTGACAACATTTACACTTTTGTACTACCTTGCACCTAAAGACTGAAACTTGACTCCAAATGACTTGAAATGGCCTAAAAATACCTTATTATCATGAAACCAATGCCAACATGACAAAATAAAATGAATCAAATGATCCAAGGTGCAACTAAAACCAAGGGTGCTCCCCTGCACAACTCCTGACACAACAATTGCTTCTATTCCTACCTATACCAACCCTCAAGTCACAATAAAAATCCAACTGAATAGTAATGTGATTACTTCCTTAGGAATGTTCACTAGCATCCCTAGTACCTTTGGGGCATCATATGCCATATCTCTTACCACTTTACCACCTATAAGCATTTCATTCACTTGTCCCTCGAACACATACACCCCTCCACTTTTCTCACCTCCAAGTCACAATACAAACAATGACCCTCTCATAAATCAACTCTTCCAAACTGTTTCATCCCTTGCAACAAAAATTTCCACCATCAACCAAAATCAAAATGGCCCACCTACATATTATGTGAAAAGTGACCCATTGTCCTTGGAGATATTGTGAACATCGATGCCACAAGGTGTAGAGGTGCCTAGATTCAAGAAATATGGGGGAAAGGGAGATCCTTCTAACCATGTTAATTCTTATACCACTTTATGTAGTGACTTTTTCCTTGATGATAAACTCTTGGCTAAGCATTTCCCTAGGTCCTTGAAGGATATAGCCTTAGAATGGTTTTCTTTACTAAACAACTCAATTCATTCATTCAATGAACTTCTTGATGCATTTGCAAACCATTTCCAACTGCATATGACTCCTAAGATGACCTTGGCTGATTTTATCAGATGCAAGAAGAAAGAAGAGGAAAAGATAATTGACTTTATCTCATGCTATCAATCGCTTTATTCTTAAATCGATGTCAAAGTTCTCAATCCTCACCTTTAAAATATATTCATAGAAAATTTGCAAAGAAAGATACAAGACAAGCTTACCATGATGAAATTCCCCTCCTTCATGCACTTGTGTACCAACCTCCATGATTATCAAAATTCGGTCAGTAGTTGTGATGCAAAGCCCACTTCGAGCTAAACTAAGAAGTCTGAATCCACAAACCAAAACAACTACCAACCTTTTAGAAAGTAGAATAAAGGATTCCTTCAACTTAATCCCCCTCAACAAACAAATCAAAATACCAATAACCAAATAGCTGCCATAAAAGAAATGATACCCTTTAGCTATGGGGACCCGAAAAGACAATTCACTCTCCTACCCAATACCCTTCATAACACAATGTCTCAACTTTTAGAGTAGAAAATGATTACATGACCTCCCGTTAAAACACCTGATCCTAATAAGCCTCTACCTCTAAACTTTATGTCAAATGCTTAATGCCATTACCACTGAAAAAATAGACATAATATGAAACATTGTAAGCATCATAAACATTGTATCTTGTGCAAGACCTCATTGATTCCAGTCATCTTTCCATAGGAGGTGTTAATGATCAAGGAAACAAGTATGTTTCCCCTCATAACCAAAACTTGTAAATTTTTACCAACCCCATGCCAATAAATAATATTTCATTTGTCAAAGCTAGTGAAGCTACAAAGATTGATATGATGAATGTTGACACGAATTATGAGAATGTAGATACAATTCAAAAAAGTCCTATGGATACTCATCAAAAAGAGAAAAATCCTATCGATGGTTTGGTTGCACAGGTCAAAACTCAACATCATAAGGGCCAAACTAAAAATCCTCTTGAGATTTATTTCCCCTCACAAGATATACTTAAACATGCACTCAATGGTCCTCTTTACATAGCTGACCGAATCTATGATAATCCCACCAATGGGATATTAATAGAATTCATCTATGGAGATAATGTGATCACTGAGGAATTCTTACTTCTGGATGAACTCTATCAAGATATATATGATCAACCAAAAGCATGGATCAATATGCATAATAGTTCCGCTTGCCCTACGATGGGATCAATCACCTCACCTTTACAAATAGGACCAAAAAAATTAGATATCTCATTCTCCATCATCCCCCTGTCAAAGAAATTTCATGTGAAGATAGGCTATCCATGGCTACACTCCATGAATGCAATCCCCTCAGTCATACATAAATTCTTAAATTTTCCCTTTTACAATGAAATTTTCACCGTCCATCATAGTAGCTTTAACTTGTTATCCTCCCATGGAAAATTTTCTTTAGATTTATTTTGTCCTGAGCCTATAGAACCTATAAAACCATGAGAAGACTTATTTTTCATGTCCTATAAAAAGTTTGAGGCAAAGAAAATTGCAAAATTATCTCTCTGAAACATGCCTCAACCTATGAACAAGCCTACCATCCTTGATGAAACCATGATTGATCCTAAAGAAAATTTAAACAACCAAGATCAACCTAAAATAGAAACTTCACCTACTTCCTACAAAAGACCAAGAGATAACGAAAACAATCCCGTCACACTTCCTAGAATAAAAAAAATTTACAAGGTCAAAGAGAAAGTGGTTGAACAACCTCCCATGGTTTCTTTTGTTCCTCCCCTTAGGGAAGAAAAGAAACCTGTGGTTGATCAACTTGCTCCTACACAAACGCAACTTGAAAAAAAAATAAAAAAATAGAGGTGCTAGAGAACGTAGGTGTAGACGTCGTGCCCTTGCTCATAGTTTAAATGAAGAAAACAAAAAGAAAATAAAAATGCAAACTTGACTAAAGCAATGAATGACAAGCCCCCCCCCCCCCCTTGGTGATGGACCTAGTTTGATACTTGCTATTGTCCCTCTGGATAGTTGTCTGCCTTCTATATATGATGAACACGATTGGGATGCAAATGACCTGCTCATAGGTTGACTCACCCATGCCTTACTAGTCTTTTTCATTATTTCTTTTTCATTTTCTTTCGTGTGATTGCATGTGTGTAATACGACCCATCTTTTGTTGTTTCGTTTGATGTACCTATCTCTCTCTCTTTGTGACATTCCTCTATTTGTACCTTCATTCTTCTCTATGTCGTAAATCTTTTATCTTTTCCTTTATTTATCTTTTCTTTGTCTTGTTTTTTCCTTTTGGGGATGACCTAAGGCGTCGAGGCATTCATGTCTCTTCCATGTTGACCCAAAATATTTTCCTTTATCTTTTCATTTTTCTTGTGTTTTCCTTTTGGGGATGATGCAAGGCATCATGAAATTCATATCTCTTCCATATTGACCCAAACGGTTTTTCTTTTGTTTTTGCTCTCTTTGTGTCATTCTTCTAGTTCTATGAGTATTTTCAGAATGATGATAGTTCCAAGATATCTAAAAAACATTGAAGCAAGAACATACTGACCCCAAATCCATAGATCCCTTATGTGTTTAGATTTTCATTATGGAGGCAACCCCTCTCATTTCCTTTCTTTTTGCATGACGTAGCATTATTTGGAAACATATGAATTGGCATAGGGATTTCTAAGTTAGCTCTCATGTCTTCTTTATTGTTAGAATTTATCATTTTCTACTTTAAATTAATTTCTCACATCATATTGTTTAGCAATTTCTTTAAAGTGGGGGAATACATTGGCATTATTCTTTTGCATTTTTATTTTTCATGTTTCATGGTGCAATCTTCTTATTTCACATGATGTGTTTTTCACTTTTTGGATGACATTGGGTGTGATGTCCTTAAAGAGTGTGATCTATCTTAGCATATTATGTTCCTCTTAGTAGCTTGATGCAACACATTGCATCCCCCAAGTTGCAAATATTCTATTCTTTCATTGGTCCAATCTTGGAGATATTAGGCACAATGTCCCCTAAGATAAAGACCTCTTATGAAATAAGAAATACTCCTTTGAATGTTCCTTATTTTTGTATTTGTATTTTCAATTATATGGCCACCTTGCATAATACACCTTGCATGCCTGTGGAGCCAACTTGTTTGTCCATGAGTTCCAAGCATACAATTTTTTTCTTTCCTCATGAAGCTTGAAGTTCATTGTTCATGAGCTCCAAGCATAAGAAGTTTTTCTTGCCTCATGAAGCTCAAAGGTCATTTTTCTTCTGTGGTGCCTTATTAAAATTATTAGGAGGTATAACTTTGGTATGGTTTTTGACAGGAAGCTCGACTAAGGAATTATTTTCCCTTAGCCACTAGCACATGAGTGTGAGCACATATTGGTCATGTTTGTATGTGTCTCACCTCTTTCAGACCCTCACCCAATAGACAGCCTAAAGTTTCATTTCCTTAGAGTGAGCTTGCATTTTTTGGAAAAACAACCTAGAACTAATTCACATCATGATGGAAAAATGGTCAAAGCTTGATCTTCCCCTTTCTTTTTCATTTTGTTTCATTTTCTTTATGTTTTTTGCAGCGCATGCTTTAAATTTGTTGAAGCTCTTATATCATTTACATGTGTGTTCTTTTGTGCCTATGTTGGTTTTACAAGGGATCTTGATCCTGGGGGCTTGATCACCCCTCTTGATTTTTTCCATCTCATCTTACTAGAATTAATGCATTTTGACCCCTCTTGAAGTGAGTTTGTCTACTTTAGTGCAATTTTGAAGCAATTTCATCCTCTCACTATAGTGGGGGCTAAATGTAGTGTCAAAAAATGTTGTTGGTGACATTTTCACACTTTTTTGGGCCCTCCTTGTAAAATTGAGATTAATGATACCCTGACTTAGTGTTGTAATGTGTTTAACACAATCGCATTAGCTCTTGGGTGCTTGTGAATTAAATGAACTTAATAATGCCTTATTTTGAGTGTTGTAAAGTGTTGTAACATACTTTCACACTTTTCTATGGTTTTCATTAATAATTGAGCTTCTTTATGCTTTAATTGGCCTTATTTTACATCCACATGCCTCATTTAATGCATCTTTTGAGGATAATAACAACATAAACCGACATCTAATCATAATTCAGGTGTTTTCAAGTTGTATGGACCAGATTTAGTGATCTAGGACTCATACACTACCTTGCACGTATGAGTCCCACCTAGGTTTTTGGGTCCCGATATTAGTTTCATGTACATTTCTAAGAATTTTTTAAAATGGTCCCTTAAATTATGCCTAATGTGACTCATTCACCACCTTGGGCGTATGAGTCCCATGTAGCCCAAAATTAAAATTAATTCAAAATTTTGGTGGGATTTTATTCTCCTAGATTTGAAGTCGGCCTATAGTGTTGTAATTTTGGGAATTTTTGCATAATTAAGTATAAATACAAGGATCTTTCACTCATTTTCACCTAAGCGTTCATGAGATCACCTAGCAAGTTGAATGAGCATTCTTATAGAAAAGTTGAGTTCACAAGAGCATTCAAGCATTCACAAGAGAATTCAAGAGTCTTCAAGAGCAGATTATCAAAAATTCTAGAGCATTATTCAAGCATCGAGCATCATGTCAAAGTCTTCATGCATCATGTTTTTTTTTGAGCTAACATTTATGATGTAGGGTTTTATGATTCAAGCTACCATTTATTCAAGATCTATCACATTTAAGAAAGAGTCAAGATCTACATCCATTGGAGCCATCTCATATATGTTTGTAGCACTTCATTGTTAGGGTTTGGTGAGTTACACCATCATATTTTGTTCATTCATTATTCTCCATTCCTATTTCATTTCATTTTAAGTTTTGATTACCAAAACAAGGTTTGACCAAGGAAAACCCCTTTGCACTAACAAAACAACATTTTTCCCTCTTTAGTGTGTGTTTTTAGGTTTAGATTGAAGACACGTTGACTTGAGCAATTTTGGAGAATGTTGTCAAAGTGTCCAAAGTTATTGAAGTTGTCACCTCTCATTGGAGATACTTGGAAGACTTCTACAGACTGCAAATAAGGGTTTCAGATATGGAAATCAATTGGGAGGTATAGAGCAAACCTTGAAGACTAGATTCAGACTTTAAAGCTTCAAAACAAATTAACTAGATTGATATGCCAATTCTGGCATATGAGTCCCAATTTAGGTCAAAATTTAGGATTTTTTGTAGATTTAGATACCCTTTTGCTAGATTCTTGTTCTTGCATAGGAACCCAGATCTGGGACTGATTCGTCTAGCTTGGCACATGAGTCCTAGTCAACATTAAAGTCATTTTTTTCAGCATTTCAGAGCTCCATCCAATCATCTTCCTATTTCCAAGTGCATACACTCCATCTTGCAACTTTCTATTTTGTTTTACATTAATTTCTAGGTCATTTGGTGAAGGATTGCATCACATTAGGGTTAAGCATTCCATCTTACATTGCATTTATCTTTCCAAGACCTAGCTTGGTGGTGAACCCCTCATTAGTTTATAATCAGTCCCTAGGACAACCATATTGTAAGATCTCTTCCTCCTTTGCATTGAGATCTCTAGGGTCATCGTTGAATGAGAGAGTGTGAAGATTGTTATTCTAGGTCCCAAACCCTAGAACATAAAAAATCTCCCCCCTTTAAGGAAATGGGGATGTAATTGTAGATAACCATGACAATCAAACCTTTCCTTCTCCTAATATCTCCTCTAGACATGAAGAAGATAGTTTGGTGTTAGAATATATCCTTATTGAGACTCGGGAGAATTGTGCACCTCCCTTTCCTAATGCCCCTACCATTTGGGAAGACCTATTTGAATGAAAAAGTAATATTAGTGGTAACCATGAAACTCATAGCTATCCTTCTCTTGATGCCTCCCCTATGTGTGATGAAGCTACTTTACAAAATCTAAACCAAAAATGTAATGAACCTCTTATGTGTTACTTTCCTAGAAGATCTCCTACTAGGATAGACATTATGGGACAAGCGAATGAGATCTTAGAGAAAAAGGATGAAATTATGGAAAAAAATAAATTGTGGCCCTCTCCTAATATCTCTCCTATTGGTGAAAGTGTTGAAGAAAATTTTAAGTGTTTTCTATGCTTTTTATTTTGTATGATCTGTAGACTAAATGCAAATGCAGATTTTAGATGATATTCAATGATGAAAGATGAAAAATTGCAACCTATATGCACTTTCACTATTGCAAGATTTAGAAACCCTAGATGAAAACTAACTAATGAAAATTTAATGCAAGCAAGATCTAGGACTATGATGCACTCTAGATTAGAAATGATGTGTTCTAAAGTTAGGTTCACCAAAATGATTAATAGGGAAATGGTTTCTTTATGGTTTAGGGCATATAACAACACTTTTCTACCAATATCGTTTAAGGAAAACCCTAGAGATCACAATCTAAAGTATGAAAAGGAGAAAGAGATCTTTTAATAGGGTTGTCCTAGGGTCTGATTAGAAACTAATGAGGGGCTCAACACCAAGATAGGGCTTGGAAAGACTAAATAATTGAAAGACCTAATGGTAAAACCTAATGCAATGCAAAACTTCACTAAAGGATTTAGAAAAGCATGTAAATTAGAATAGAAAGCTAAGAGATCAAAGGTGTGCACCTAGGATCTATAAAGGCCTAGATGAAGACTTGAAATATTAAAAATTATAGAATTAGGGCACATTGAGACTCATATGCCAGTCTGGGCATATTAGTCCTAGACTAGGGTTTTTGGTCTGGAACAGGTTTATGACAGTGTGGATTTAGGATCTGCCAAAATCTAGAAATTTTCCTATAGTGGGACTCATACGCCACTTTTGTTGTATCAGTCCCATTCCACCTTTTTAGGAATTCAAAGACTAGATGTGTGCTCTAATCTCTACCTTTCCTTCCCAAACTAATTTTGGGATCTGAACCTGTAAAAAGACCTACAAAACAAAATATAGAGTTGATTTTCTTATGGGGGATTTTCCTCAGTCAAACCCCTACTTTGGTAATTAAACCTTGATAGAAACAATGGTTCTTGATT
>VDFB02321193.1:0-19837 GCA_007258455.2 Sequoia sempervirens
TTCCTTTTGTGAGAAACCTCTGGCCACAAAATGTGCCTTATGTTTTTCTATACTGCCATCAACAACATGTTTGATTTTGAAGAGCCATTTGGAAGAGACAACAGATTTCTCTTTTGGTCTAAGCACTATATCCCACACATCATTTTTCAAAATGGACTGATACTCTTCTGTCATTGCATCCTTCCATACTTGATGTTTGAAAGCTTCTGTAACACTAGTGAGTTCTGAACTGATGATCTCATTCATTAAGGCAACATAGCTTGAGAATCTTTTGGGTTTCTTACTTTCCCTAAGGTTCCCTTGGGTGCTGCATGATTCTTAGCTTCTTTAATCATCTTCCTAGCCCAAAGTGGTCTCTTCTTGCTGTTGTCATTTGGATTCTCTTCTGAAGCAGATTGAAATTCACTTATGATTTCTATAGGATACTCCCTCTAAATCTCAGGAGTAGGTTCCTCTTCTAAGACTCTAGGGGAATTTTGAATTTCTATCTCATTTGAACTCCTTGCCTTTTTGAATGCAATGTCTTCCTCAAATATGACATCTCTACTTAGTTCAATCTGTTTCTGCCCGGGTATGAATATTCTGTAGGCTTTATAGGTTTCACTATATCCCTCAAATTCCCCTTTCTTTCCAGAAGGTTCTAGGTTGAATCTCTTTTCTTTAGGTACATGAATGTAGACAGGGCAACCAAAGATCCTTAAGTGACTAATGTCAAGTTTTATGCCAGTAAAAGCTTCTTCAGGAGTCTCGTTATCTAGATGAGAATGTGGACATCTATTTTGGATGTATACAACAGTTCTAGAGGCTTTTGCCTAGAATGAGGTTTCTATGTTCTGGTCAAACAACAATGATTTAGCAGCTTCTACAATAGTTCTATTTTTCCTTTCAGCAACACCATTTTGTTGAGGGTTGTAGGCTACTATAAACTCCCTCTTAATCCCAGATTCATGCAAAATTCCTTAAAGATTTCAGACGTGTATTCCTTCCCATTGTCTGTCCTTAAAATTTTGATTTTCTTCTTGGAGAAGTTTTCAGTAAGAGCTTTGAACTCCTTAAACCTTTTAAGGATTTCTTTTGACTCTTTACACTTAAGAAAATAAATCCAGGTCTTCCTAGAGAAGTCATCTATAAATATTACATAATATAGGAAGCCTGCCATGGAGGGTACAGACATGGGTCCACATAAGTCAGAGTGGACTAGTTCTAACACATTTTTGGTTTTACTCAAACTATTTTGGAAGGATCCCTTTGTATTCTTTCCTAGGGCACACCCTTTACAAACTCCTTCATGAATTTGTTTTAATTTAGGCAATCCAGTTACTAGTTTTTCCATAGAGGGTAGGGCATGGAAATGAATATGTCCTAATCTTTCGACGCCAAATTTCATTTGAATCTGAAGTCTCAAGGGTAAGGGCTTGTTTAATGTCAGTGCACAGTCTGTAAAGATAACCTTGTCTTATACCTATAGTTTGTGCTTTCTTTATAGTGGAGTTCTTTGGCCATGCCAAAACTTTTCCATCCATAAAGGTAACCCTATATCCATTGTCTTCAAGAGCAGAGATGGATATTAGATTCCTCTTTATTCCTGGTACAAATAAGACTCCAGTGAGTTGTGGGGAGAGACCAGAATTCAATTTGATGGTGCAAGTTCCAACCCCTTTTACGAGATGTACAGAATCATCCCTAATAGTTACTTCTTCATCAGTTTCTTCAGTCATAGTATCTAGGTGTTCTTTGAACCCTGTGATATGCCTTGATGCACCACTATCAATTACCCAGTTGTTGATATTGTTAGATACTTGACTTGATAAGGCTGAATAGAAGACAAATTTCTCAGAGTCATAGTCTGTATTTGTTTTTTCCACTTTAGCAAAAGATGCTTGTTGTTTTGTTCTATCAGGGCACTTCATTGCATAGTTTCCATATTGATCACATCCGAAACATTGTATTTGGGAGATGTCTTTCCTTTTCTAGGATGATCCCTTCCCATAAGAATTCTTCTTTCTCTTGAAGTTTTTCTTCTTACCTTTCTTATGAGAATTTGTGTTTAACACATGAATATCCTCATCTATGGGTTTCTGCTTGTTTTCTTTTGTCAAGAGTCTCATTTCTTCTTGTAAGCAGTATGTTCTTAGCCTATCAAATTTAGGGAGTTTAGATCTCGCACTTATTCCTTGAACAAATGACTCCCATGAGTTTGGTAGGCCTCCTAGAGCTATTAGTGTTAACTCCTTGCTATCAATTTGATATCCAATTGTTGATAGTTGATCTCTTAGTTTAGTGATTCTCATGAAGTATGCATTGACAGATTCTCCTTTGTTTATTTGAACATTATTAAGTTGCCTTTTTAATGCAAGGGTCCTACTGGTGTTGTTTATTTCAAAGGTGCTCTCAAGGGATTTAAACATTAGATATGCAGTCTCATGTTCTGACAAAATAGGTACTATATGGTCCCTAACTACATCTACTAAAATTTTCATGGTTTTCTCATTGTTCTCAATCCATTGAGTTTTCTCTGGATCATCCTCTGGTTCTTTCTTGTTTTCTTTCACAAATGAGTCTAACTTATTTTCTTTTAGAATCATCATGATTCTGAATTTTCATGATGTGAAGTTGTTTGCACCTTCAAGACGGTCTTCAAATCTGATCACACTTGACATTATGAAGAATGTGATGTGTATTTGATTTCTTAAAAATACGATTTTTCTAAATAATCTGATATCTAGATTTGATTCGGATTTTCTCAACCTGGCTCTGATACCATGTGAATGTAACCAAATTTGATTAGATTATATTCTATGTGGAGAATAAGCAAATCCTAAATCTAAAAATTCTGTGTATGTATTCTAAGTCAGAATTCTAATGTTTTGTTTTTGATCTTCTTATTGCAGAATATTAATGTATTTCGATATACTACAATAGAAGATCGAATTATGTCTTTATATCTTGAAGGGGAGACACGCCTCAAGGAGAGACGCGTCTCATGAGAGGACGTGTCCTTTGAGTACACAGACTCCTCTTAGCCAACCGATAATTATCGGTGGCTAATCTCCAAACACTCGCATGTATTTAGCAAACAATGATTAGTGTATGTTAAGTTCGATCAGTATTTGATTTCGAATTTACTCATGATTAGAATTTCGAATAACTTACTTGCAGATATTATAGTAGATTTCGATTATATATAAATGATGATAATGCATAAATGCAATCATCATTTATATTTGACTGAAGCTACCTTAAATCAACAATTCCATTGGAAACAACAGTACGAGGTTGGATCAACAGACACTGTCTTCAGATGAACCCATCAAATAGAGATCGTAACACAAAAAATCGAGTCTTGATTTCTCCATAAATCTAGATCAAATAGATGCAGAAAAACACAGAGGGCCGCAAGAAACCCTAGCACCCACAACTCAAAGAAACCCTTGAATCTGCCACAACAAATCTCTCTCTAAAAAAAAAAATCCTGTCTTGAAATAACGACACACTCACCACAGAGAATCACGATCTGGCAAACAAGCTGTCAAAAAACCCCAAACAAATCTTCAAAACACATTGTTGCAGAGAGTCACGATTTTATATAAAAATTGTCAAAAATTATGCACAAACCATGCCTCGAAATACAGGAAAATCCGCCCAGAAAATCTGTAGTCGTGATTCTGAAAATCTTTCAAAAAATAAAAAAGGCCCACAACCTTCAACAAACATGCGTAGGGAACCACTCGCGCTCAACAACTTAGAAAAAAACGCGAGAAAAAAAGAATAGGAGCCGCGCTCAGAAAACCAGAAGAAAATCGTCACAAACCCTCACGCGTTCCTAAAATATGCAATTTCCTTTCTGGAAACAAAAACGACTTGAATCTGCTCAGTTGCACCTAACACAGGGAAGGAAAAGAAATGCAATTTTTTACTACAAAAGAAAATGCGATATTCTCAACAAAAAACCAACACGATCTCCTAAAATCCACGAATTTAAGCTCCAAAAAGCCACGAAATCTGCTGAAAATAGGTCCAGAAACCCTCATGAAATCTGCTGCAATTTTCACCACAAACGAGCTGCAATTTCCTTCAGAAACGAAGCTCAAAAAATACCCTCGAAATCTTTGACGTGATTTTTAGAAAAATCTGCCTTAGAAACCCTCCAAAATCTCCTTCAAAAATCTTCAGCAAAAAAAAAAATTTCCTACAAAAATTGCTTTTAAAAAAAACCTTCGATTTTAAAAAATCGGCTCTCACAAATTTCTTAAATTTCTTCAAGAGCTAATCAGTTTTGAGCTTGAGCTCTGATACCATGAAAAGATAATTGATATTCATAATTACACATATACACGAGGAGACAAAAGCTCATTTTATAGAAAATTACAAGATGATGTTTCTAAAAAGAAACCATCGTAAACTAAAGCAAACTAAAACAGAAATCAGAAAGATGCTAAATCAACTAAAGCATAACTAAAGTTACTAAAAACTAACTAAAGCTAAGATGACCATTAATATTACATTTAATATTTTAATAGGAAAATGGCAATTCCATAGGTTGTTTGTGAGATCCGCTTGGTTCATTAAAAATAACCAACACACCTAAAGATGCTAGAGGCAAAGAGCACGGTCTATTTGTCTCTAAATGTGTAAGAGCATCATTTTTTGATAGTCAGCCTTAAAGTTGTGGTGTTTTGATTGCTTTTTATTATTTTAACATATACATTGTTATTTATAAATTCATGTGGATCAGATCTCTACAATTATGAGGCTTTTGGTCCTCTGAAGCTTGATTTTACAGAAGGTGAGGGGAGAGATCTGTTGCTTTCTCCTTCAAATACCATTCTGCTTTGGTTGGTGTTTGTCTTTTGAGCCCAACCTGTCAATTTTCTGTCTCCTCTTCTTGTGCTTCTCATTTTCATATTCAGCACTATGCTCTCTTCCAATTCCACTTGCACATCCATGGAAAAGTATTTAATTTTTATATGTATTTATTCTTTTTATGACTGATCTCATTAGCTTGAAATGTTTTTTGACATTTTTTTGCATCAGGTGATGTTCATATTTTTGAGGCAGTGGGATTGAAGCTAGAAACTTTTTATATTTATAACATGTATCACTAGACAATTTGACAATGTGTAATAGAGATAGTTATTTGGCCTAAGTATGATTCAGCTCTTTTTGATTGTTTGATTACAATTTGATAACTCCCTCATACTTTATTCCAGAAAAATTGTACTTTCAGTGCAGATATGGAGGAAATTAGAATGGGCACATCTATGCCAAAAGGGTTCAATCTCAACATTGAATTTGAGAGATATGTTTATGATGCAATTTTTGATTAAGTGATGCTTAATAAAGCAAATAAATATCATGTTTTAATTTATATTGCTTGTAAAAGATTGCAAAACTTTAATATTCTGAATGTCTTTTCTGCCACCTTACATTATAGATCAATATATAATTGTTCAGGGCACTTGTTAATAATGAGCAATGTTTAAACAGGTATGTATTTTCATGGGAGGCGATGCTACAGGGGTGGTGTACAGTTCAAGCATGAACTGTCCATTAGAAACAACACTGGTAACTTGTACAACAACTGTAGTTTCTTTGTTAGAAGAGAAGTCTTTTACAAAATGTATACTCGAGTACCAAAGAAAATAAGTCCTTTTTGTACAGTGTCTTCATCTTTGCCACCAAGAGGCAAGTCAAATATTGGAACAAGTAATAAGTCAGAAGACTATATTAGCAGACTTTTAAGAGAAACACCGAGTATGCTTGAATCAAAGTTTCTCAAAGGGGATAAGATATACATGCAAAGTGAAAGAGAGGAAAAGAGAGCTTGGTTTGGAAAGCGATTTAGTACAGTACTAAATGAACTTTTCAGCAAGTTAGCGTCAAAAGATATCAAAGAGACACAACATATAGAAGAGGAACAAAGAGTATTCGGGGAAGACACTGATAAAGAGGCTCTATCAAGGCCTGTGTACCTTAAAGACCTCCTGAGGCAGTACAAAGGTCGACTGTATGTCCCAGAAGAGGCCTTTGATTTTCAAACATCTGAATTAGATGAGTTCAACAGGATCTTGAAGACGTTACCAGAAATGCACTTAGATGAATTCTGTACATTGATGAGGGAAAATCAAATTGAGATGTTGACATCAAGGGCTTCTCCAAATATAGATGGAAGTTATGCATATCATGACTTCATTGTTGATTTAAAAGAGATTCCTGCAGCTTTGAGTTTGAAAAAAAAGAAGTGGTAATTTTAAAGATAGTAAGGCCTAGTTATTTGAATTTCCATTCAGATGTAATTTCATTATCTCTTTTGTGTATTAAATCTTGGTGACTTGGGTAACTTAAATGTACTGTGGCAACTGATCCTGTTTTATTTCTTTGTTTAGGGCCATGCATTTGTCAGACCTGGAAGCACGAGCTGTTTTAGGACAGTACTCTGGGCCTCAGCGTGAGGTTGCAAGGATATTAACTGTAAGAGTTTCTTTTTAGTATGGTTTTCATTCATATTTTTAATTAAAAGTTGGGCCAGTTTCTTTTTAGTATGCTCCGTTAATGCCTTTATTATAGCAGGAGGCCAGTCAAGCCTGTACTGCATGTATTTTAAGATTTTACTTGTTTAACAGATTACTCTATTAAGTTATGATTTTAATAATGGTAGTTAATAAATTAGTTCTTTACAAAATCAAGACTCTTTTTTAAAATTTTACCAATTTGTACAAGCAGAAGAAATGTTTGGATCAGATATAAAGGCTATTATACACTTATCAACTTCTGGAGCAAATTACTGTAAATTATGAATGAAAAATAAAAGATATAGATCACTATCTCTCATGTACCTCCTCTCTGTCAATGACCTGTTTGTGTTCACAACTTGCTTATCCTCAAAATATCTGTGCATTTTAAACGTTGACCCAAGGGAATAACATAATCATAATTCTAGATCAGCTACTTCTGGTTTAATAACAATGCTGCAGATAAGCCCATCCTGGTAGCTGATTTCAACATCGAGAAATTATCTGAAAACAAAAGGGCAATATGGGTTGTCAACACTACAATTTTTCTGTTATAGCAAAAGCTTGAACTGTTAGTGAGTGCACCATTGTTGAGGTTAGAGAGACTGTGAGAGCCCAAAGGCAGGGGTTAAGCCCAGTAAACTCCTGAGGGCAAGAACCAAACCCCATCCCAGTAGAGTTGCAGTAATGTTAACACACTAAAATATTGCCACTACACCAAAAGCTCAAACTGTTAGTGAGTGTGCTAATGTTGAGGTTAGAGAGACTAGGGGAGCCCAAAGACAGGTTGAGGGTTCACTGCTCAACATGGATTACAATGATTGGACTGATGAGCCTCTCAATCAGCTATTTGCTGACAATTCTTTGCTGGCCAGATTTTGCACAAAGAAAATAGACATGGACAAATGCATAGGGATTGAACATATTACTGAAAAATTAGACAGCATTCTAATATCAGATAAATGGATCACACAGAAAGTTAGTATAACAGTCACTGTTCATAATTCAACACTCCCTGATCATTGGACAATACATGTTTGAGTATCTAAAGATCAAGTAAGAAATAAAATTGATGAATTCCTATTGGAATCAATGTGGATGGCACATCCCGGTTTCTCCTCAAATGTGGAAAATGGTGGAAGTAAGCAATCAATGTTATAGGGCATGAAATGTATAAATTTATGGGAACACTTTGTTAACCCAAGGGCCAAATAAAATAGTGGAAGAGAACTACATTTGTTAATATTTTTTCAATATAGCCATTGCTTCAGCAAGCAAGGGAAGATCACAACAAGTGAAATGTCTTTCCAGGAAGAGTCTTTGATACAACAGCTCAGCCTTCTTAAACAGCATGAATAATGAGTTTGGTGGCAATGATTTAGGGAAACTTGGGTAAAATGAGTAAACTCATTACTTGATGCTTTCACTAGTCTGTTTCAAGTTGGCAGCATATTAACTTTATGCAAAAAAGAAGGGTGGGCCCTAACTAGAGTCTTACAATGAATATTCCACAGATTCTTCAATGAATACCCAGTGAGTCAGGAATGAAAGATAACTGAGAAATCAGTGCTCAAAAGTATCACCAGAATTCAAGGAGATGTGAAGAATGAAAGGCTCATGTTTCCTGCCGCAGAAGAAGAAATCAACAATAATGTATTGTCTTTCCTACTGGGAAAACCCTTTTGTTACAAGCCTCACTTTATGTTTGTCTGGTGATGAATTATCATATGGTTTGCTGATAAACTTCATATCAGAGATTTGAGCAGAAATATAGAAGCATGCAAAGATTTTACACAAATAATATGATCCTTTTGCTACACCTTATCTTCGTTCAATAACACATTGCATATTTATAGGATTCACAAGTCCTATTTTTTAGGAAACTTCCTAAACAACTTACCTAATTATATTGAGTTGTTCAATATAAGCAAATATTCGTACCAATCTATTAACAAAACTAATAAATAATTATTATATGCATCCTATAAATGGAGCAATATTCCTAACACCCCCCCATATTGCATCATTCTCCTAATGGGGACAAGTAGACCAACAATACTTGATGAACACATTCAGTAGTTCATCCTAAGGTATGAGTAGGGACATACACATCTACTCATGAGAAGTAGTAGTTGAACTAGCCTCACTATGCTCACTATAATTTTATCCAAGGATAGGGACAAACACATTTATCCAAAGATAGAGACTAATATATTTACCCATGGTTTTACAACAAGTTTGAATAGGTACAAACACATCTATCCAACATCAAGGTTCTGAACAGGGACACACACATCTGCTCACAACAATTATGACTGGGGACAGACACATCCAATCATAATTACCAACTCCTGTGACTGGGGACAAACACTTCCAATGACTTACACCATCTTGTGAATATTTGCAAACACATCCATTCACAAACAATCAACAATTGTGATTGGGGACACACACATTAAAACATAAATACACATTTTAGAAGTCCTCGTTGTCACATATGCAGCCACCGTTATAGATCACTGTGTAATGTCTGCCCCTGATTTTTTTTTGAGTTCACTGTTTGCTGATATAAAGTTTGTTGATGGTTTGTTTTGATTGTTTTCAAGTGTTTTAACATAGTTTCATTGCATGCATGAATAAGATGACATTAAGAAGGAAAAATACTGAAAAGAAACATTGCTGTTCATAGTTTCTAAACATCTCATGAATAGTACATTAATAGCAAATCATAATCAGACTTATTGTAAACATTATCAGACCTGGTAACGCTGTTACAGACTTGGCAAAGGCACACATGGTAGCAAGAAAAACATCTCAAGCTTGCATCAAACTTCACCCTAGAGAAGGCCAACAAACTCCCATTTTATCAGCTCCTCAACAAGCACCAAAAGCTCCAAACAAAGCCGAAACAGAGACCTATACAACAGCAGGTCAAGTGTCCAGAAATCCAAATTGTACGGCCCCCTAGGCTGGGCGACCCCCTTATAAAAATCAAATAAAATTTATTAAATTCGTCCTTGTGCATGAAATGGAATGCCTTGAGGGGAAGCATCCATTGAGGCAATACCCAAAATGTGAACTCGAGCAAATATTGAGTTATGAACCTTTTTTTAATTTTTGTACCTAGCAAAAGTAATTTCCAGAATCTCAAGAAAGAGCTCCAGGCCTCTGAAATCAGTCCTGAATCATCACCAAACCCATACTCAAAATGTCTCCAATAGTTCAACACACCAAAGCCAAAAAACCCACTTCATAAATGCTCAAATATCTTCATCTTTCACTCCAAAAATACCATAAAACCATCAAATTGTGAAGCCCTAGGTGACCCTTGAAATGGAATCACTCAAAACCCGGCTAGGGTGGATCTTCCACCATCGAAACCAGCTCCCAATGATGAGGGTTTTTGTCCTCAGCACACAGCAGTAGACCTTTGGAGAAAATCCAACAACAGCCTGTTATGTAGCCAACTAAGAGATGTGCAAATGAGGCCCAAAAAGAAACTTTATAGAGCCAAGAAGGAATTAGGGCAACCAAATTCAAATTGCTTTTTCCCTCCAAAAGCCAACACCCCCCTTTATGAGCATTTTAATTTAATTTAATTTAGAAAACACTTTATACTCTTCCTTGGCCGTCCTTGCTCATAAGGAAACTATTTCGTTTTTGTTGCCTTTTAAAACAACGTTAAGTCATTGCACTAGGCTCCAAGGTACTTTTTGCATGACCCCCTGACCCCTTCACTTAAGTTGTAGAAATTATATTAAAATGACTTAAGTGAGAAATACAAATGATAAATAATTCGAACCTTAGCCACGCCAATGCCCAAACTGGAAACAGACACTGCTAAAGTAACCTTGGCCAAGACTAGTTACCGAAAATAGACTTACAATTTTTAGCATTGCTAAAAATAGTAAATACTCCAAATCGCCAAACTAGCATAAAATTTGATAAACATTGTGACTTACTATAAATAGTAAGTGATGGAATTGCCCCCCTGCTAAAAATAGAAAGTCCTGCTCGTAACATTGAATACCACCACAGAAGGAGATTGGCTTTGAGATGCCTTACCAAACTCCACTTAGCCTACGGGAACTCTAGAATAGGCTAATGGACAACTCCACTGCTCATAGGCAAGGAGGGGACATCACAGTCCTCCCTCCCCAAGATTGCTTGTCCTTAAGCAATCGCAACGCAAGATGCTGTAAAATCTGCTCACTCTCCCAGTGGCATCCTCAACTGGTAAATCCCGCCATTTCACCAAGTACTCTATAATAACTCTGCTCCTGATAGTTCGGTCTTTGAAATCAATCCCTGCCTTTGGAACAAGTACAAATTTGCCCTCCTCATCCAATGGAGGCAACTTAGCTGAAGGAGTCACATTATGCCCAAGCGCCTTCTTGAGGCGTGACACATGACCTCCAAGTAACTCAAGCTCATAAGCCACCTCCCCAACTCTCTTGGTGACTCTAAACAGACCATAGAAATGAGGCTTCAACTTCTTTGGCCCACTCTTCTTTAGAGTGCATTGTTTATATGGCTGCAATCTCATGTACACCATGTCTCCCACCTCAAATTCTCGCTCAATGCGGTGTTGATCAGCGTACAACTTTTGCTGATTTTGTGTATGCTAAATGTTATCTCTCAATGACTTCATAATGTCCTGACTCTCCTACAAGAAGTCCATAGCTCAAGACACTCTACAATCACCAAATAACAAATCAATGAAGCTAGGAGCTTCATAACCATACAAAGCCATGAACGGTGACATCCTGATAGACATGTGAAACGTGGAGCTATAACAAAACACCTCCAAGTGCAACCATTTAACCCACACCTTTTGCTGCCCCAAAACATAGTTTCGTAGGTAGCCTTCCACCCATTTGTTGACTATCTCCATTTGACCATCTGTTTGGAGGTGGTAACTAGTGCTAGGAGTCAACTTGGTACCACATAGTTTGAACAACTCCTACCAAAACAAGCTCATAAACTTGCTGTCCCTGTCATTAATGATATTCTTTGGTGCCTCATGAAGTCTAAACACTTCCTTAAAGAACAAATATGCCACCTGTAATGCTGTATAACCTATTGATATAGCAAAAGAGTGAGCAAATTTGGTCGAACGGTCCACCACAACATAGATACAATACTTCCCTTGCACCTTGGGAAGTCCTGTAATGAAGTCCATTGAAATGCTTTCCCATTTCTGAGTAAGAATGAGCAAAGGTTGCAGCAGACTAGCTGGGTAAGTATGCTCATTTTTATTTTGTTGGCACACTTGGCACTCATAAACATACTTTGTGATGTCATCCTTCATACCCTTCCATGAGAACCTCTCACGGATCTGCCTGTATGTCTTGTAGAAACCCAGATGACCAGCCATAGGAGTATCATGAAAAGTCTTAAAAATTTGCTCCTTCATCTTGGATTCAGGGACCAACATTATCCTCTGCTTATAGAAGATCAAACCATCTCTTACTCTGTATTTGTTATCTTGCAAAGTCCCATCTAAAATGCTGTTAGTAAGGGCACTTTTGGCATAATCAACTTTTATACCATAGTTACAAGACTCGGATTCGCCTCGGACTCGGCAAGCCAATTTTTGACTCGGACTCGGACTCGGCGCCCAGACTCGGCAAAGACTCGGCAAATAGAAAAACCCAAGAAATTCAGAGATTTTTAAGGATTTAACACTTGTTTCACGCACCCTTTAATAAATAAACCTTAAAGACACAATAACATCATCAAATAGAAATTACTATGATCTCATACACAAACATACATCGATCACATAAGTATAAACGCAAATTTTCGCTGAAGGAAATAACACATTCAAATATATAAATATTGTCAAATGTATACAAAACTCATGGAATATGAAATCCATGGCATCAAAACAAATATCAAAATTAAAAATATAAGTCTATGGCTCAAAAGAGCTTGCATTACTCATCCCAACATCACGACAAGTCATGCGCTAGTGTCTAAGATAGGTCATAGATGATGATGCAGCCATGATATTTTCTTGCATCTCAATGATTGGTGTGTATATTCAAGTGAGGAATTTATTATTAAATTTTTATTGTAGCCTTCAAGACTGCATGCTTTGTTGTCTAATGTATGGAACAAGATAATCCTTGATTATGGCTTTGACTGCAAAAGATGCAAAGATTTACAACAGGGGATATGTATTTTGTAGGTTTAACGATCATGATTCATCATTGGGCTATAACATGCTTAGACCTATAGTTTGATGAGGTTTTGGGGGAAACAACCCAATAGGATCAAGGGGTAGTGCCCTTCGCGGGGGTCTGGGGGCAGCGCCCCCAGCGGGGTCAAGGGGCAGCGCCCCTTGCGGGGGTCTGGGAGCAGCGCCCCCAGCGGGGTCAAGGGGCAGCGCCCCTTGTGGGGGTCTGGGGGCAACACCCCCAGCGGGCTCAAGGGGCAGCGCCCCTTGCGGGGGTCTAGGGGCAGCGCCCCCAGCGGGGTGGAGGGGCAACGCCCCTCGCGGGGTCCCGGGGCAGCGCCCTGGGCGCGCTCCCTGTCGCAATACAGGGCGGGGTCGAGGGGCGGAGCCCCCGCCACCAAGCCCAAATGAAGACCTTCAAAACCACACAAACCTTCATGGCGCGCACCATTTAATTAAAAAAATTGTAAATTAAAGACACTAATTACATATTTAAAAAACATCAAGGTCGAGATTTAGCCATTTAATTAAGCAGTTCTGAAACTTTAAAATGTGTTTTTTTTGACACACACGCCCACAAACTGATGGCCGAGTCTTTGGCTCGGGACTCGGCGAGTCTGGCGAGTCTGGCGAGTCTGGCGAGTCTCGGCGAGTCTGGCGAGTACTCGGCAGCCGAGTCCCAAAGACTCGCCCAGCCTCACTCGCCTCGGGACTCGCCAAGACTCGCCGAGTCTAGGCGAGTCTTGTAACACTGTTTTATACTCTCCTTCCAATCTGCTGCTATCTTAGAAAAAGAGCATAAATGAGGTCTCCTAGATAGTGCATCAGCCACTGCATTCCGTTTCTCTTTGACATATTCGATGTCAAAATCATAAGCTTGGAGTTTGCTAACCCACTTTTGCTGTCTTTCACTTAGATCCATCTGATTTAAGAAATTTTTCAGACTGTTATGATCAGTTTTGACAATAAATTTGCCCCCAACAAGATACTGCAGCCAAAGCATGCATTATGGCTAACATCTTTTTATCATAAATAGAATAACTTTTCTCACTTCCTCTCAATTTTCTGCTCTCATATGCAATTGGGTGCTTATTTTGCATGAGGACAGCCCCAATACCATCTCTTGAAGCATCACATTTGAGCTCAAAGGGTTTAGAGAAGTTAGGAATTGCCAAAACAAGACACAATCACATCAAGTTCTTAAACTGATCTAAAGATTTCTGCACTGATTCAGACCAAGAGAAGGCCCCCTTCTTAGTCAAATCAGTAAGTGGGGCAGCAACCTGTGAAAAACCTTTGACAAACCTTCTATAGAACCCACACAAGCTAAAAAATCCCCTAAGTTGAGTTAGATTAGTGGGTGGAGGCCAATCAAGTATTGCTTTGATTTTATCAGGATCAACACGAACACCATTGGCGCTGATAATATTTCCCAAATATAACAACTTAGTCATCCCAAACTCACACTTGGTTTCCTTTGCAAAAAGAGATTCACTCTCAAGAATACCCAACACCTCATCCACGTGTTTCAAATGCTCTTCCCATGATCTACTGAAAATAAGGATGTCATCAAAGAAGATCAACACATACTTACATAGCTGTTTGTTGAACACCCTAATTACGCATGACTGGAAAGTAGCTGGTGCATTTGTTAAACTGAAAGGCATGACAAGAAACTCAAAGTGGCCAAAGTGGCATCTGAATGCAATCTTCTCAATGCCCTCCTCTTTGACTCTAATATGATGATATCTTGATCTCAAGTCTATTTTGGAGAAATAGATTGCTACATTCAGCTCATCAATGGGCTCATTAATATGTGTGATGGGGTACCGATTTTTAATTGTCTTCTTGTTTAATGCCTTGTAGTCCACACACATGCGCATGGTCCTGTTGATGCGTGTTTTATGACACCGAACACTCTAGAATAAAGAGTCCAAAGACGCTCTATCCTCTCTTGAAAAACTTCCTCGTATGCTAAGATTGCAAGAAAGATCATATGACAATTCCAATGTTTCGTAAGTTAGGTGTGGACAAGCTCAATGGATGATGTGATATGCTGCTATCACAAAGGGACCTTTGTCAGCAAATTACTCAAAAAGTAAGGACTTGTGATGATTTGGCGTTGAATGCTCTATTATTTTTGGATTTTTTTATTTTAAGGTTTTAAGAAAAAAAGGAAAAAAGGGATAAGGGTTTAGGAGTCCTATACTAATCCTATGAAATCAAGAGACGGTAAGATTAAGTGAAACTAAGGAACCAAACTTTGTTTCGCCACGAAAACGACAACTACACAAAGCTAGTGCAATCTTCTGGGATTTATGCTTAAGATTTTCTTACCAAGAATGATACCATCAAGAGAACAATATTATTCAAAGTAAGCAATTGAAGCATCCACATTATCAGCTCAGTCTAACTTTACACATTAAAAGGAAATCATCCATCCAAAGAAAGTATGAGCGAAGTTCCACCAATCTATACTATCAATCTATCATTCATCTAACTTGCATTCAAATCAAATAGTACTTTAATCTACTCTATATTGAAGAAAAGTATGGAACCATGCAACCACTTGAAAATACAAGGATTCAAAGCAACTCATGCAATATGAACTTTATTCTCAAAGTAGTCTTAAGAAACAATTTGATAACTCTCTCTCCCACTTATTCTCTATCCATGAAATGAGAGAGCGGGGGTTTATATAGAGTTTCAAGAATACAATAAACGACCAAGATTAATTTGAAACCAATGACAGAGATTAAAAGTAAACAACCCTAATTAGGCTTTCCGGGAATACAATCAATGATCAATGAGTTAACAACAAATGAACTGAAGTGGAGAGCTTATCCTTGGGGAGGCGCATCCTTATCCTCTTTGGTGGCATTGTACTGGATAAATTTGGAAACTATTGTGCTAACCTCCTCGAGTGTGACAAGTGGCAGCGCATTGACCTTGTATTCAAGCATATCCAAATCATTCGAACATTCTGCAAAGGTATCCTCCCACTCGGATTCCTATCGTTGGAAGGCATGGAAGATGGATAGGAAGTTGGCCACCTTAGTCAAATTTTGTCTGAGGATCGGCCTAGTGATAGCGAAGAAAATTCCTTGAACCTTGTGCCTCAAGCTTTCTAGCTACATGTCATTTGCTCGCACAATAACTTTTTCCAGTGCATCTGCAGCCACAGATAGAATCTTCTTCCGGATTTCCTTCGTCGTTCCCTTAACTTGGATGGTATCAGCCTTTACTTTTTCCAGGACTTCTTTTTGTGTGATTAGTGCCAAGTACCAGCTGCTGAAATCATAAGCTGCCCCTGCTGCAATCACCTTTCCATCGACTAATTCCCGCTTTGGAACTCCTTTAAGCACTTTGAGACATGGAATGATTCTGTCTTGAATATCCTGAGCATTATCCCACATTTCTGCCAATGCTGCAATTCTTGAGAGCAAAGAGGAAGTTTGCCCATATGCCAATGCCAGTTTTTCGGCAAACACAACCACTTCTTCACTTTTGCTGGTTATCCATTCCTTGGTCTCCTTGTCTGTATTCTTCTCATCTTCGAAAGTCTCTTGAGAAGTGTTCATTAATGGAGGGGCCACTGAGATGGTTTGATCGAGAGGCTTTGTTAGATGCTGAATATACTCCTTGAGTCGTTCAACCTCTCGCTTATATTCTTTTTTCTTTTCTACCTCGTCTAGCCTTGCTTTGATAGTGATAACAAAATTATCCAATTCTTCCACTTCCTGTCCTTTTGTGGTTGGGCCCAGGTCGACAGTGGTGATGGCATATTCCTGAGGAGTAATTTCCTCTCTTGACTTGTCTACTATTGGTACAACAACTTGGACTGTACGATGCCTGACCTCATCTCTTTGGATAGTGGAGAACATTTTGGCAGGCTTCCTTGCACCGACTGCTTCCAATCTGGCTAAGAAATTGGTCATGTCATCTTCTTCTGGGACTTCTTCTTGCTCTTTTATTTTCAGTCTCTCCTTTAGCCGATTTGGGATTGTGGGCTGCTCTATGTCTTGTTCTCCCTGAATGTCTTGTGCGTCTGGAATTTCCTAAATTCCTTTGAGAGTAGAGATCATTCCCTCTTCAAATCCACTATCTAGGATATCAACCTCATTATCAGATTCCCATATCTTGGTGCCTATAGGAGATGGAGGCTCTTCGTCTTTTGGCTGAATAGGGATAGAAGAAGGAATCCTTATGTCTTCTAGAGATTCATCAATGTCTAAAATTTCGTTTACGTTTGCGGACATAGTAGAATGAAGAGGTTTTGGCCTTTGTTTCTTCCTGGCAGGTTCCTCATCTGCAATTTCTTTTCCTTTTGCCTCCTTCCTTCTCTTGGGGTTAGAACTCTCAATTGGCTCATCTCCTTGGGATGTACCAGCATTTGAGGAGTAAGACCCTGCTTCGCCCATTAGAGTGTATGTCAAAGGCACACCCTTCCGCCGTAGTTCCTTAATCTGCTGATCTGCCCACCATTACGAATACTTGATGACAGGTATCATGAAGGTGGTCAAGTTCGAGATTTCCGGTTTTGACCATCACACGGGAAGAAGAGGCTGACTTTCATCAAAACCTGGCTGTGTATACTCGCCATCATCTTCAAGTTGGTCCGACACACGGAAGGGTTCTGTCGTTCTGGTTAGATTGACCGACAGTTTGGACCATAATCTTTTCCTGACATCGAATTCATCTGTAGCGTTGGCCCAGTAGTCCTCCAGGTCTACTTTGTATTTATATTTCTTTCCTTTCACGACTCTAATGTGATGGTGAGGATCGGAATTGGCTCTAGACCTGTATGACGTGAATGGATACCACTGCATTTCTAGCTTGGCGCCTTCAGCTGCCTGTGTAGATGGGCAAGATTCTTCCATGTTGCCAATGAAAAACGGGAAAGTGATGGCCGCCTTCCTCTTGACTCTTTGGAAATTTTGATAAGTTTCCAGTTGCCTAAGAACTTCCAGCAGAATCATTCTGTGGGTGGGATAAATTGGAAGCTTGAACAGATTCCTAGTGAATCCCTAAACTTTGATATAAGCGAATCTCGGAAACTAGATGTACTAGGATCCGTATCTGCTAATAAGGCTCTTGGCTTCATGAGTCAACCTTTGATGCGTCCCTCCTTGTAGTATCCTCGTGATGTACATTAGGAATGCATTGTGCGCTCTTCTGAAATGAGACTTGGCAGACAATTGCAATTGGGGGTAGCATTCATACACTTTGAATTCATTTTCTCCGTTGCCCACAACACCTTTGCATATTAATTCAGAATATCTATAGGCTCTTGCCAATAGATAGATGACATAGGAACTCATATAAAATGACTTAGTCCTCTCCAAGTTGATCAATTGCTCATGGATATTATCATTGATCATCCTCGACCAGTTGAACATTCTAACTCTAGAGGTGATCTCATCGATGAAGAAGTACATCTATGTTTCGAATGGGGCGCCTTGAGGATTGCCCATTATCTTGTTCAAAAGCAAGATTATATCGCCGAAGTCCTCCTTGAAGTCTGTTCGGCGTAGTTTCTTAGGCATTTTCTTCGCAGAAGCCCTTGGCTTTTCCAACCATGTTTTGTTGATGATAGTTGCACATTGATCTATCCGGTCCTCAAAAATTCCTCTGGCCTCTTCTTTAGTTTTATATGAAGTCCGGACGTAATGAGGAATGCCAAATGCTTCTTGAATTGCAAATTCTCCGAGATGTGCTAAAATTCTTCCATCAGGTGCGATGATCTGTCTCTCTTCTGGGTTGTAATGCTTGGCGCATTCGACCATCAACTCAGCACACTCGATTGCTGGAGGAAATCCAACAACTTGGACAATTCCTTTCCGCATCATTCGGCGGGCATTTGCTGTTGGCAGGAGTTCGTTTAGTTCGTACATCCTCTTTCTAAATTCCTCGAAGTCTATGTGTCCGAGGTCTGTATCTGTGACGTTCTTCCATTTGGAATTAATCTTTGACTCCTGTTGAACTCCCTTGCTCGCAAACTTCATTTGTGCTTTCTTCGAAGACTCTCCAGGGGTGGTCATCAACCTGCGAGAAAAGAAAATATATTAAATTTAAAACTTTGATTTTAATTTTCCTTAACCTTTCTCTTCGAAAATTCTAACTTTCAGCTTGTTGAAGTTTAAATTCTACGAAAAAGCAAGCTGAAAATAACAACACTTAGTAAATTTTGTGAGGATAAAGATAGAGGTAAAAATGGGGAATTCTATCAAACTCCGGAATTATACTCTGTGGTTGGCAATTTGAAACTTCGAGAATTGTGTATCTATTGTTGAAAAAGTAAGCTATTCTTTTGAAAATTTCGACTTTCAACTCAATTTTACTTCTTCGTTCATTCTTTGCCTTGAAAAAAATCAATCACTTAACGTCAATATTCTATCTCTCTCAATTTCTATCTCACGAAAATTTTATCTCTTGGAGAGAGCTTAACTTCTCAAATCGAACTTGTGAAAATGACTTGTTGAAACTCAATATAAAGTTGATGAGTTCAATTTAATCTAGCAGTTTCATGGTTTTTCTCAAGTTCGATGAACTTGGACTCGTTTTCTTCTCACTTATCAAGGAAAGTTTCTAAATCTTCACTCTTCATCTTTATCTTTATCCAAAATTTTGAAGTCTGTCCTTGGAGCTCGAATTTTTCTAAGTGTTGAAGGTAATTAAAGGCTTATGAATTTTTTGATTTTTCTAACCTTTAATTTTTTGATTATTTGTCCATGTATTTTTATTCATCTTGACGAATTTCATTGAACTCCATGGATTTTTCATTTCTTTCTCCTTGAAAATTCGGACTTTAGAATCTTTTTGCCATATTTTCTCCATGGCGGACTTTGTGATGAGTTTTCCTTTCTCCATTTTGGCTTGGGCGGACTTTATAAGCTTTTTTCCATGGCATATCTCCTTGGGGCGGACTTTCCAAATGCTTTTACCCTTGCCTAGGCGGACTTGATCAACTTTATTCCTCATCTTCCCTTTACTCATGGCGGACTTTACTTATGTTTTTCCAAGGTTGAAGAGGTATGACGGACTTCCATCTTTTCTTTCTATCATCCTTGATGTCTTGGGCGGACTTCTTGTTAGTCTTTCCATTCCCAACTCAAGGTAGGGCGGACTTTCAAGGAACTTCTCC
>VDFB02321193.1:19937-126394 GCA_007258455.2 Sequoia sempervirens
AATACCACAATCTGATCTACATGCAATATGCAATTCTTTTTGGATTTTCTATGCAAATATATGAGAAACTAGGTATGCAATGTTTAGCTACAGCAAGTAGACATTATGTTAAACACTTGCCATGCATCATATCATTTACAATTTAATTGCAAGAACATCTATTGTAATCAGCAATTTATATCTCCACTATTATTGTGAATGCATCAATACAATGATAATAGCAAATGGCCAAGACTCTTGGCAAAGTACATATGAATAAATGCTTAGGTCTGATATAGACTGTCACCTACAGCCGTACTTCTTATTATGCAAATAAATGACATATAATATGCATGGAACAAACAATGGAACCTGGAAATGAAGTCGCCTATTGCTGCTGTTGAAGAAGCTAACAATACCATATCATAATATGCCTCCTTGTATGCAGATCGAACCGTGGACCAGTCGCTCCTGTTGCAGATGAAGTGGCAGATATAAAATAATTTGGAACCTTTGAGCACTTCAAATCACCTTCCAAAGGGTCGTCCCTCCTCCTCAAACCATGCGCCACCCTCCTTGAGTGAAATCGAAATTTATTGGAGGCTCCTCATGCAAAGTTGTAGCCCTTATATGCTGACATGATCTTCAGTTATGCTGATATGGAAAATCTGAATCTTGATCTCCTCCAAAAATACATCAAAATGAGAAGACCTCTCAACCAAAGAGAAACTCTATATTTCTCCACTAAACTTGCTTCCAAAATTGGCCCTTGGCCACAAATTTTGCCCAATGAAGTGACTGAAATATCACCTCCAATCTGCAACCCTTCAAGAGATATTTCACTCCCTCAGTTATGCTATCAATGGGAGTTTTCGTTCCCAAAGACAAAATGATTATCTGCAGACCACTTGGCTCCACAAATGCTCAAGAAGAAATCACCAATCAACAATTCATCAAATCTGGATGCTCAATGGTGAGACCTCAAGGTCTATTTATGCATTTCCTTTAGAGGTCGGCCTCAATAAAATAATATTATCTTTTTGACTTCTAGAAGATTCCAATATATTTTAATTATTTGCACTTTATAAAATATTAAAATATTATATTATTAATAAAGTGCATCTCAACATCAAATTATAAAATAAGGTTTCCATAAATAGAAATAATGATGAAATATGATGGAAACCTTACTCCAAACCAATACTGAGCTAAGTAATCTCCAAATGACTGCCGGCTGACTCTCTCACCATGCCTCATTAGCCTACGAGAGCCATTAATAGGCTAATCCTGCTAATATGTCAATGTCAACTAGAAGGGGACATTACAGATCTCTTTTACAATGAGGCCAAATGTAAGGCCAAGCAAAAGCACCACGACTTAATGCTCACACTGAATATAATATATCTTCTTGTTGATGATAAATTCTGCCTTCTTCAATACTTCGATCCGCACTTGAAGTATTCGCACTTGAAGACTCACGAATTATATAATGAACTGGAACTCGCACAGTGAAAGATGAATATGATAATCGATGATATGAATGACCAGCCAGCATACACAAAAGAAGGAAGGATCGTGTCCTTTCTAAACAAGGAGGTCGGCCTCAAATCAAATTGCATCTTCTCCAAGAATCGTGTCTCTTTGAAAACATGATGTCGGCCTTGATCAACTAGTGTCTCTTCAAAGGTGGTGGATGAAAGCAAGTTGGCTCAATACATTTAATTAAATATTAAATAATAATAATCCAAATGAGTAGCCTCATCATTAATCGAAGCCATTATAAATTAAATAGCCTATGGCTATCATTTAATTTATTCTTCAAATGCAAAGGAGATCGGGCTGGAAGAGAGTCTCGACACTGTAATAACATCAACAGACTGTACCTCCATTTCTCCTTCCAATAAAAATACAATCCTTTCATTCGAAGCTCTTCCTTGTCTTACTTTCAATTGAGGGAATGTGGAGGGAATGTCTTTGATTACCAATTTTTCTTATGGGAGGGTTGAGAATGTGTGCTCGAATGTAATGACCCGAGCTCCAGATCAATACATTTTTTATTTATTTCTTATTGAATTGACAAAGGTTGTCATCCAATATTATTAAAGCTAACCGAGTTCCAAATTATAAATGAAATAAACTTTGAATAATAAAGTTTGATTCAAATATTAATTTGATAATGGAAATTTGACAAGTAAATATAATAGCTTTTTCTGATTTATCAACTAAAAATCATGCATTAGTAAATACAAGATAATTATGTTATTAATTTGATTGTTGTCCCTGACTTGGTCTTTATATTCATGTGATTTCATACTTGGCGTTGTATCGGATTATTGCTGATTATACATGTGCACATTAGCCTAGTAAATGGTGGATTTACACCATATTTTACTAGACTGATCTTAGGCTCTTATGAGCATTTTCAGATCGAAGTTTTAGAATATCCAATTACAAGTCTTATATATCTCCTTTCTTCACACACCACTATCCTTTTTATATCCTTATGCCTTTCATGAAGGGAGGCAACCCTTGAATAGAGGCAACTTT
Source organism: Sequoia sempervirens (assembly GCA_007258455.2). Taxonomy (NCBI): domain Eukaryota; kingdom Viridiplantae; phylum Streptophyta; class Pinopsida; order Cupressales; family Cupressaceae; genus Sequoia; species Sequoia sempervirens. The sequence continues at coordinate 22,464 of VDFB02321193.1, forward strand.
TGAAATAGACATAACTATATGACTTTTCCCTTTCAAATGTTGCTTTTGATAACAACATAATAAATGTGAATTGTTCGCTGATCGTTGCTTGTTGTTTGTTATCATTCCTATAGCTTCAACCAAATCCTTTATTAATTTCGATACCATCTTCTTCCCTTGGAAAGTCCCTAGAAATTGAAAGTCGTTCAATAAACAATTCTCCACAAGCAGATCAGTAACTGATTTAACATCCTCTCTATTCAATCCCTAGTAGAACATCACCATAGGAATCACCCTCGAAGGCACGTGAATACACAAGATGGCAAGAGATTATTGTGGCTTCCTGGTCTCAGGGACTCGAACTAAGGACTTAGCCGATGACAAGGAAAATGTGTCGTTCGATGAGAGAGCAACCATGAAGAGTTTACTAGAATGGATCTTCACATATCTTTAGATGATAGCATTAATTTGCTATGAATGAGACAAAGATTGGTGGTTGACAAAAAACCCAATACATATCATATAGCAGTGCTTCAATTTGGAGGATATCATCTAGAATGTATTAATAATAATGACGAAAGACAAAATGGTGGCCGCTATTTAATTTCCAAGCACCATAAATAAGCTCGGCTTCTAACCATATACATACTCCGTTGCCAATGATATGTCGCGATTATCCTTAACAATAAGATCACGATAAACATCAAGGAATTCCATGTCTGTGATAGAACCATCAATATCCAATAATATGAACCGCCTTTGATTAGGTAATGATTATGTAGTTCCCCTTTTAATATTTCAATCATAAATAATATTACTTTCTCCCAAAAAAAAGATAGGACATTACATTGAAGGTAGATTCTTTATAAAGATTTTGTCTTTGGTTGTTGCGACTTCTAACCTTAATGCTTTTTGGATTGCATCTTGGAGTGATGTAGGATCAAGAGCACCTACCAAGCCACAAATTGACTCTTTTCATCCCTCAAATACATGTATGAGCCTACCCTTTGGTAAAAACTGGCACCATAATTGAAATTTTTGGAAATTTCACTGCATATTCCTCTATTGAGCCTTGTTTTAATTGGGTCAACTCCTTGAAATTCTTTTTGGGATGTTTTTGATCAAAATGATCAATAAGTTGTTGTGTAAACTCCTCATAGGTTGCTATGTTTTGATGCCCTAGGGTGGCCATTCCATGGTGCCAACAATTGTGTGTAATCCCTTCTAAGTGTAGAATGGAAAATTAAATAGCATCCTCTCTAGTCATGGGGGCTAAAGGAAAAATATTTGTCAAGTTTTTGGACCCATGCCCATGCAGTGACCTTCCCCGATCCATCAAAATCGGGAAGTCATTTTACTCGCCCTTTGTCATAAATCTTTGTTGGGTTGCTTTCCTTCTCTTCTAGGAGCATTTCTTGTTTTTACATCACAATATTCTTTAAAAGGAATATGTCTCCTAAGGATAGGGTCAATTCTTGAATATGCTTCTATACATTCGTCAAATCATATGTCTCCTTAGGAAGCAACGTATCCATGGCTTGATTTCTAGGTATGAGAATCCTTGGTTTCAATCCATTCTAGGCAGATCTTTGTTTAGCGGTATTATTAGAGATAACTTTGCTCATAGGATGGATGTTCACGACTACCATTAATCTTGTTCAGAATTTTGAGGTTGACTCTCATGTTTGACCGTGGTGCAAATCTAATAAGCTATGTTCATTTCTATAAAATCTATTAATAATGGTGAAATGACAATTGATATTCAATATTCATTATTATGTATTTACAAAGGAGAGGAATACTCCTTATATAAAGAATTACAAGATGATGTTTCTAAAAAGAAACCATCATTAACTAAAGAGAACTAAAGCAGATAACAGAAAGCTACTAAAACAAACTAAAGCATAAACAAAACTTACTAAAAGCTAACTAAGTTAACTAAAAGTAAACTATCAACTTACTAAAGCTAAGATGACCATTAAATATTACAATAATACTTTAATACCCTCCCTTAATGGTCATCCTACTAACTAAACCAAGTTTATTCATGATCTTTCGGAAACATATCATTGGTGATTGATAGTTGGAGAAGCATAACCACCTTGCAATTACTGATCCTTTCCCGCAGAACAATCAAATCTAGACACCTTCACTCGAAAATTGTGAGATTCCTCTGCTTCCAGGTATTATAACTTTTCCCATTGAACCTCTGCGTACTTTCCAACATGGCGTTGGACAAAGCAGCCATCCCTCCCATTTTCCAAAAATGAGGTAACTCTGTGATCAGTTGGCATAAACTCTGGACAATCAGTTGGCACAACTCTAACGATTTTTCAAAAATTGTCTTAAAAAGAGGCTCAGTAATAGTAATATTTTTCAGAGTTAATCAAGAGATGGCATCTAGGCAAAGCCGAGGGCGAGCTAGGGCGGTCATGACCTAGCTTGTTTTTTCTACATTCTGCGAGCTCGTTCTTCGAGCGGGGGGGTTGTTTATGCGTGCAAGAAGGCCAAGGGTGGCCGTTAAACTTTCTTTCCTCCTTGCTGGTTCGTTTGGCTCCTAGTTTATGCATTTTTCCTGCGTTCTACTAGCCAGCGGCGTCGATCCTGGTTGAGGGACGTGGTGCTCCCTCTCATTGTTTCTGTGGGGGCCTCTTTCTCTTTATCGGGCCTTGTTCTCTTTATCACTTTGAACGTTTTCTTTATTCTTATCTATTGTTTTCTTCCTTTGTTCGCCCGGATTGGGGTTTGGAGTGGGCTCGGTTTCGTACAGCGGGGGTTTGCTTGGAGTTTTCTCGGTGTGGGATTTAATGTCTATGCATATGCCTTTGGACAAGGCAACTCGAGGGTCAACCATGGCTGGTGTTGATCCACGGGCCTCAAACCCGATTTCCTCTAGTGTGGATTTGACACAAAATGGTGTTCCTAAATTTTAGAAGGTGAATGGGCGTTTGGAGAGGGCCCAAGAACGGTCGGTTCTAGTGATCCAATCGAAGTCGATGGCTAAAGATGTGGAATACTACAGCAATCATGTTTTAATTTGTAAATTTATGGGGATGAGGGTTTCTCTTCCATTTCTCAATAACTGGATCCACAAGACATGGAACCCGGAAGGAGACTTTGATATGTTGATGGCTGCAAATAACTTTTTTATGGTGGATTTCCCATGTATTTCTGATTGAAACAAGGTTTTTGAAGGTGGACAATATTTCTATAATCAAGTCGGTCTCTTCATAAAACCATGGCATGTTGGTTTTAACTAGGCGAAGGAGTTACCCTCTAGGGTCCAAGTTTGGGTTCATCTTCCTCAACTGTCGCTCGAATGTTGGAGAAGTGACATATTGCAGTCAATTGCTTTGTTGTTGGGAAAACCTATTGGTCCTTCTCAGCAAACTTTGAATAAGAGGATTTTTTCTTATGTGCGGGTATGTGTAGAAATCGATTTGAGTCATCCATTGTCGGATTCAGTTGACATGACTATTGGTTCTTACTCCTAGACTCAGCCGTTAGATTATGAGAAGTTACCTTTCAGGTGTCGGCTATGTCATGAATATGGTCATCTTCAACGGAGGTGTCCCCGTGCTTCTAGTGCTGCTGGTACAAGTACTACTCAGTCTAATTCAAAGTCAGACAAGGGTGAGGCTCCCATGCAGTGGGAGGCAGCTGATAAAGAAGGATTTATTCCGGTTAAGTCTCATAATCATGGAAGGGGCCAAAAGAGATCCCTCAAGGATAGACAAGAGGAGGAAACCTTCAATAGATTTGTGGCGTTGGAGGATTTAGTTCAGGAGGAAGGGTTTCAAGTGGACTTGCAGGCAACTGTTGGTTCTTTTGCAGAGGATGTACCTGGGGACCAGCCTATTGTGATTCCCAGTTCAATTTAGCTTGGTGTGCAAGGTACTCAGATGGATACTGATTTGTCTCCTCCGACTCCTGCTCAGAGTACATTAGGTTTGACACTGGAGGCTTCTGGTGGCTCCCCTGGTGTTGGTGGTATTCTCTCTGAGTTGCGGGGTACTTCTAATTTAGGTAAAAAGAAGTCTTCTTCCCTAACCTTGGGTTGCAACAAAAAACCCCCAAAAAAGGGGTTCTTGAGAAACCTCTTAAGGTTGGTAGAAAGAAGGATCAGGAAAAGGTTAAGCTAATCGACGAGATGTTGGTGGAGTTGGGTTCAGTGAAGACTGTTAATGCTCACTTCTCCCAACCTCAACGATGATCGTGCTTTCTTGGAATGTGAGGGGTATGAATAACATCCCTAGACGAAAGGCTATTCGAGATCTGATTTGTATTCATTCTCCTGATGTGGTTTTCCTTCAGGAAACTAAGTTATCTATTGATAGTATGTTGAGTGTGGCTTCAAAAATTTGGGGTCGCGGGTAGTGTCAATGTGTTGGGGCACTTGGCAGCTATGGTGGGGTGGCCTGTTTATAGGATCCATGTAGAGTTAGTCCAATTTGGTGGTTTTCTTGCAAGGGCTCAATTTCTTGTGTTGCTTCTCATCTTGAGTCAAGGGAGAGAGTTCTTTTCTCTAACATTTATGCTTCGGTTAACTTTCAAGGTAAGGTTTGGTTGTGGGGCCATGTAAGATATGTGAGGTCTTTCGATCCTTATCTTCCTTGGATTTTGGCCAGGGATTTTAATGCTATCACTTCAATGGAGGAAAAGAGGGGAGGCACTTCTCGCCTGAAGCCTTCCTCAATGCTCTTGCAGGATAATATTGCTCTCTTGAATTTGGTTGACATCAGGCTTGTTAATGGGGTCTTTACCTGGAATAATAAGAGTGGGGAAGCTGCTATTTCAAAACATCTGTGAAATATGCCCCTTAATTTTTTCTTGGAATTTCCACAACACAAACCAGCACTACGCCAATAGATTACCATTAGCCTCCAAAATGATATTCAAATTAAATGCACTCAACACTAAGAATGTTCACCAAGATCCTTTGGAAGGCGAAGTGATAGCATATGGCGAAGGAAACTGAACAATAACTAGAAAGAAAATTACAACTGAATGTAAACAGACGGTGAACCAGCCATGAGAGATTTCCTCACTACCACTTATTCAGTGGGGGAAAGATTACAAAGCAAAACTAATTCATCCGTTACGGCGGGCATCCACTCATGAGTGGGAATTCGCTACTTTTCAATGAGTACAAAATGAGAGATTATTGAGTTCTTTCTCCACACTGGCAGTAAACCATCCAGGGGTTACAAATATGAGAAATTAAACACAAGTAAATGCAACAAAGGAATGACTGGAACAGTACTACTGTTTACAGTCTTACAATATAAATAATAGCTGCAAATTACAAGAGATTTACAATAGAATCAAAGCACAATTGATAGAAGATGGTTTCCACACTAATTATCTCTCAAATGCTAAAAACATAAACCAAAATCTGAACTTCTAGAAGTCTGATAATAATAACCAGCAAACTGAAAATGACCAACCAGCAAACTGTAAACTAATAAAATGCTCACAACTACTTCAAGATACCTCCAAATGGAATGAAACAAATTGCAATGACTCTCTGGAGGATAGGCGCCCAATGTGCAATGACAAAATTGCATCAAAACTCCACTAATAATTTAGCACGAACTCCAATGCCCTCTTGAAATGGTACGGCCTGCTAAAAGGGGCGATTTTGCAAGATAAAATAAAATACTCCAAATTAAATTCCAATATTTTGTGGAAAGGGTCGCCCTTGGTCTAGAATCACAATGCATCAATACCCAAAACAAGGTTAAATTTATTCAAAAAGCTGCTAACAAAAAACTACTTCAACTGTATGAACACCAGCAACATAGTAACTGAAAATATCACCAAAATTCTCCAACTTTGAAGCTCAATCTGCTAGTCTGGATGAGAAGCAAACATAAAGCCAACTAGGTGTTATCTTTCAAACACGAAATTGGACAAATGCTAGGAAGCAAGCATTCCTCGAAGCCAAATTCATGAAGTCATTTCGACAGCATAACATTAGCATAAAAATGATGAATGCTAAATGCTGGAGCAAACTATCTCTTTTATAGAATTGGAAGAGACTTTTTGAATTCCATAACTCCTCCAAGAAAGGGACGCCAAAAGCTCCTTTTTTTGAAATATTTTAAAATTCAAAATATTTAATTCTCTTTTAGAATGGCGTCCAACTTCAAGGTCTAATAAAACTTCATTAAATATTAAATAACTCCTTCATGTGGTGTCCCCCTTCATGACCACCTTTTAAACACAACTTAAAGTCATCTCATTAGGCCAAGGGGTCAAATTAAAAACATAACATTAATTGCCTTGAATTAAATAATTTCTCCAAATATTGCCCTTTTAAAGCCAAAACCAAAATAACTCAACTGCTCCAACAAAAAGAGAACTCACTGAACTGTTGCCAACTGGGCCACTGCCAAAATTAAAACTTACTAAAAATAGTAAATTTAGAAAAATGCCACAAAATCTCCAAGCAAAGGAAACCCTAATTTGCACTTCTGATCATCCTACGGATTTCCGGAAATAGGCTATCAGTCACAAAAGAGCATATGGCCAAAATGAGGACATTACAGCCTAGATAGATTCCTGGTGTCCAGTTACTGGATGGGAGACAGGTGGCTAACTAGCTCTGAGATTTTAGATGGGTGGGGTTCTGATCATTGGCCGATCAAGTTTATTGTTGAATTACCCAGGCATTGTATAAAGCAGTCTTTTAAGTTTCAACTTATGTGGCTCAAAGATGAATCTCTTCATGATTTCCTTCTTGGCTAGTGGCGTCTTGGGAAGCCGGCACATGGTACTACTATGTACTCCTCCAAGAGACCATAGTATGTAAAGTATAGGTTGAAGCGCTAGAATAGGTAGCACTTTGGTAATGTGTTTCAAGCAAAGCAAAATGCTCAGGCTCAGTTGGACTTGATTACTAGGCAGATTTGCGACTAGGGCCTCATAGAGGAGCTTGGTATGCAGGAAGTTGCTACGGTGAAGGAAGTTGAGGAATGGGAATTAAGAGGAATTTTTTTGGAAACAAAAGTCCTGAATTGAATGGCTCCAGGCGAGAGACCAAAATACTTCTTTCTTTCACAATTTTGTTAAGGATAGAAGACAAGGTAATGTTATCCCCTCTCTTGTCTTCGAATGGGGAAATTCTTGCCTCATCTGCTTCTATTTCTGCTAAGTCAGTTCATTTCTTTTCTGCTTTGTTATCTGAGGACTCCCCTCCTGCGAAGGAGGATGAAGCTACGATTTTGGATTGTATACCGCCTTTGGTTACCAGTGAAATGAATGAATCTTTGATTAATCCTATTTCTTTATTGGAGCTTAAGAATGTTGTGTTCCAGATGAAAAAAGGAAAAGCCCCAGGGCCTGACGGGTTTCTGGTAGAATTCTTTTAGGAGTTCTAGGAAGTGATTAAGTTGGACCTTCTGGAGGTTGTTCAGGAATCCTACATGAATAAACAAATGCTGAAATCCATGAACGCTACCTTTATAGCCCTCGTACCAAAGACGGATGGGGCTAATACTCTGGATCTTTTAAGGCCAATTTCTTAATGAAATGTGGTGTATAAGATACTTACAAAGTTGGTTGTTGAGTGGTTGAAACCTTGGCTAAGCAGACTGATTTTTGAGGAGCAAGGGGGTTTTGTTGCTAGTAGGCAGATTATGGATGGGGTCATCATTGCAGCTAAGACCATTCATTATATGGCGCATTCTAAGGAGAAAGCTATGTTTATTAAGTTGGACATGATCGTGTTAAATGGGCTTTTTTATTCAAGATTCTGGGAGCGTTTGGTTTTGCTAGTGATTGGATAGAGTGGATCAAGAGTTGTGTCACTTCTTCCTTTTCGGTGCTGCTTAATGGAGAGCCTACAGAGTTGTTTGGTGCTTCTAGGGGGCTCAAACAAGGGGATCCTCTATCCCCCTACTTGTTCATCTTATTGGCTAAGGGCTTGGGGAGGCTTATTAGATCCCGAATGGACAGTGGCCTGATTGAGGGCTGCAGTTGGGTGAATAATATTCCCCCTCAATCCCATCTTTAGTTTGTTGATGATACTGCTCTAATGGGTATGATACTGCTCTAATGGGTAGGGCCAAGGTTGAGGAGGCTATCAAATGGCGTAGTGTTCTAGACAGTTATTTGGCTGCTTCAGGTCAACGTATTAATGAGGGGAACTCTTTTATTTATTTCTTTAATACTCCTAGGATTATTCAAAGGAGAATTGTTGGTATTCTTCGCTTCTAGATTGGCACTCTCCCTTTTGTTTATCTTGGCATTCCGCTTGCTATTCATTCGCTTCCTAAATTGTTTTGGCAGGGAATTATTGATAAGTTTTGAAATATGGTCAGTCATTGGACTTGCAGGTGGCTTTCTTCTGCGGACAGAGTGACTCTTTTAAAGTTTGTGGTGCAGGATCTCCCTCTATACAGATGCTTCATACTCTCTACACCTTCTAGCTTTATCAAAGACTTCGAGAATTTGTCTCGACAGTTCCTTTGGTTTGCTAATCTTCTTCATAGGAAGTGGAGATTGGATAAGTAGGATGTCATATGTAGGCAGTAGGAAGGTGGGTTGGGTTTACATCGGATTGATTTGAATGGGCAAGCTTTAGTAGCTAAATTGTATTGGCGATGGTGTTCAAATTATCTGGGTGTGGTTGAGAGTGTGGATGTTGCCCGCTTTAATTTAGAGGGGAAGGGCTCTATGATTTGGGGTACCCTCAAACGAGGTGCCAAGTTGGTCAAGTAGGGGTTGTTTTGGATTTGAAATGGTGGTCAGGATGCTCTCTTCTAGTATGATTCTTGGGATGGTCATTCTCTCATTTTGTCTACCCACCCTCATATGCAGAATCTGTGTTGGCATTTTATTGATGTTGGTTGGTCTCGTGTGGCTGATTTCAAGACTCTTCAGACTTTTGGTCAAGTTAGTGTGTACAGGTGGAAGGACCCGCAGGAGTGGCCTCCTGGTGGTGCAGATGGGGACCGTCAAGAGCTTGCTGTGATTTTGTAAGGGCGCGTTTGTAATTCACTTCCTGGGAGAGATATGCTAGCTTGGGGTCCTAATCTGAAAGGTAAATTTTTTGTTGCCTCAGGCTATCAAGTTTTTGATAAGCAGCTGTTTGGAAGTCTTGAGGTTTCGCGGTGGAAACAGGTTTGGAATAAGTTTTCCTAGCCTAAGTGTAATTTTTTCCCCTGAGTAGTGGTGCAAGGATGGTGTCTTACTTGGGAGAATCTTTGGAAACGTGGGTTTCAGGGTCCTTCTATGTGTGTTATGTGTGTTGGGCATGAAGAGTGTGTTCCTCACCTCTTTTTTCAATGTTCCTTCGCGAAGGTTATCTAGCACTTCTGGTGGAATCTCTGGTGCTTGCCGTGTAGACATGCTTCTTCTTTGAAGGACTTTTGGAGGAGCCATGCGTCTCTCCTCTTGTAAAGACCTCTTTTCTTCTCATAGCTTGGATTATTGGCCCCAGTTTGATAATTTGGCATATTTGGTTGGAGCACAACAATAGAATTTTTTTGGATAAGAAGTTGCTTATTGGTCAACTTTGGCTGTGAATTCTAGGGGTCCTACAAAAAACATTGACTGCTAGGTGTGATTTGTCTGTTCCTGTTGATCCTAGTGATCGTAGAGTAGTTAGTGCTTTGGGTCTTATTAAGAGGGAAGGCGAAATTTGAGGACTGTTCACCATGGGCGTGGGCGGGAGAGGGTTAGTCGTATTGGCCACTAGTGCCCCCTGCTTTGGGGGAGTTGAAAATTAATATTGATGGGTCATCTAGAGGTAATCTTGGGCATGTTGGAGTTGGTGGGATTGGTAGAGATAGTTTGGGAGTGGTGGTTCTTTTCTTTTCTATATATAGAGGTCCACATACTAATAATCCCATGGAGGCTATAGCTATTCTTTTGGCATTAGAACGTGCTTGTGCCCTTGGTTGGAGGCGGATTGTTTGTGAATCTGATTCTTAGGTTGTCATTGATATGCTGAATAAGAGACATTTTGAGGATGTGAATTGGCGGTTAGCAGTGGCGGTCAAGCAAATTGCTTCTCTAAGCATTGCTTTGGATTCTATTACTTTTTGACATGTTCCTCGAGAGTGGAATAAGGTGGCTGATGGTTTGGCGAGGTGGGCATCTGAGCATATGGGGACTTGGAATGTGGATGACTAGGACAACCTTCCTGGAGATTTGGCCCTTGTTCTTGAAGATTGGGTTATGGAAGATATAAGGTGTTTTTTGGGTGTTACTTAACTTTTGGTTTTTGCTTGTGCCCTTGGTGGGTTTGCTTCATTTTGCTCTATAATGCTTTTCTAATTCAATAAAGTTTTTACCCCTTTTATTAAAAAAAAAAATAGTAAGATTTTTCAAAAAAACCTTCGAAAACTCTTAAAAGTAAGATTTTTTCAAAAAAAATCCTCAAAAAACTTCAAAACTGCAGAATTTTTATAGACAAAATTTTCAAAAACTCATTAAATCTTCAAAAATATTCTTCAAGATTGCCCAAATCAAATCATGAACTCAACCTACGAAAATGTGCACGAACAGATCCGCGAAAATCTTCTTCAAAAGTCCACGATTTCATGCAAAAGAAACTCTCAAATCTGCTTCAGGAAAACCCTTGAATTTCTTCAAAAAATCTACTGCAAAAAACCCTTCAAAAATTGGCTTCAAAAAAAAAACCCTTCAATTTCCGAAAAGCTGGTTCACAAAAACTCTTCACAAAATTCCTCAATTTTTATCTTTAAAAGGTAAAACTTCATGAATTTTTATAAAAATCCATTAAAAACTTCAAAATAATTTTTCAATTTTCCGGGTTAACCATTAACATTCAAATTTTTTTTAATAGAAAAAAAATCGAGCAAAAACATCTAAGAAATTTTTTTTAAATTCTTTAGGAAAACAACGAATTTTTATTACTAAAAAATCCGCCAAAAATGCTTGAGCCTAAGCTCTAATACCATGAAATGATAATGACATTCAATATTCGTTGTTTTGTATTTACAAAGGAGAGGAATACTCTTTATAGAAAGAATTACAAGACGATGTTTCTAAAAAGAAACCATCGTTAACTAAAGAGAACTAAAGCAGATAACAAAAAGCTACTAAAACAAACTAAAGCAGAAACAGAAGTTACTAAAAGCTAACTAAGTTAACTAATAGTAAACTATCGATTAACTAAAGCTAAGATGACCATTAAATATTACAATAATACTTTAATAAATGGATTCACAATAGCTTAAAACTGGCAAATCAGAAGAATGGTGCAGCGGAAGTCTTGTGGACCCTACCAAGCCATGTCCACCTCATGTTGCTATAGTTGATGGTTTCTTTGAAGAGTGCAACAAATTTGCTTTTTATTTTTGTTGTTTAGGATGTGTGTCAAGTTCCATGTGGGAAAATGTTTTATTTAATTTAGTTTTTAAAGTCTACGTTTATAGATTGAGTGTTTCAAAATGTAGTCTTGGTTCTTATAGAGATATTTTGTGTGTTAGTCTAAAAATCAAAGTCATTCTCATGTCAAAATGTCAAAAATTTATAAAAAATAAAATTGTCTCAACGTAATTGGACGCACTATCGCTTGTACACGACATCCATCTTGTGGGGGGGCATTCTAAATTGAGCCTCAAAATACTTTTTTATAAGTAGCAAATGAATTGGAGGACGAAGGCATAGGAGGTTGGAGGACATTTAGCGACCTCTCGTCAATCACTAGTGACGGAATCATGAAATTGCATTAGTGAGATGTTTTGGCTTTGTTTGGAGCTTTTGGGGCTTGTTGAGGAGCTAGTAAAATGGGAGTTTGTTGGCCTTCTATAGGGTGAAGTTTGATGCAAGCTTGAGATGTTTTTCTTGCTGCTGTGTGGTGCCTTTGCCAAGTCTGTAACAGCATTACCAGGTCTGATAATGTTCACAATAAGTTTGATTATGATCTGCTATTAATGTACTATCCATGAGATGTTTAGAAAATATCAACAACAATGTTTCTTTTTGGTATTTTTCCTTCTTAATGTCATCTTATTCATGCATGCAATGAAACTATGCTAAAACACTTGAAAACAATCAAAACAAACCATCAGCAAATAGTGAACTCAAAAAAAAAAGTCAAGGGCAGACATTACAATGGTGTCAAAGCGCAAAACTTCCTACCAGCCAATGGGTGATGCAAACCTATGAGCCTTAGTGATAGAGAAAGAAGGTACCATGAGAGATTGAGGAAAAAAGAAGAGGAGTTGTGGGAAAGTTGACCTTCTATGGAAGAGGGACAGCACTTAGAATCACATTCCATTGAATCATCCAGTTCCGAAAACATGGGTGAAAGGGGTCAAGAAGCTAGAAGAGAAAATGTTGAACCAAATCAAATGATGCTTCTTTTGGATGTTGTGCTTAGGGGACACCAGGAAACTAATCAGCATCTAGCACAGTTGGTTGGGGGACACCAGGAAACTAATCAGCATCTAGCACAGGTGGTTGAGGGGCTGAATTGATTGGGAGTCAACAACAGAGGTAACAGAAGCAATAATAGGCAGGGAAATGACATGGGTCGGCATGGAGCAGCCAATCAGCAGAATAGGGCAGCCATGACTAGACCTCTTATGCCTATATTTCCACCAAGTGTAGAGGCACAACCCAATCAGAAGCTCACTATAGTTGAAATGCAAGACCAATTTAGACAAGATTGGATGGATGCAGGGCCTGGTTTCCAACATATCACTTCGGGATTATATTGATCTCAAGTTGCGGCATACGCCCAACAGGGGCAATAGAGAGTAGAATAATGATCTTCGTAGGAAAGTGGGAAACTCAATCTTCCTTATTTTGACGGGTCAGGGAAGATTTCAGCAAGAGCTTAAGTCCAAAAGGTGTACACTTATTTCACTCTTGATCCCATGCCAGAGTTAGAATCAATACAATGTAACAATATGCTTCCATTCACCTAGATGGGGTTGCTCAGGAGTGGTGGCGCCATGGGATGATAACTATGGGTCATGCCCAAATTACCTCCTATGCAGACTTCACAAAAAAATTGATAGAAAGGTTTGATAAAAAAGACCCAGAACTTCACTTTCAAGAGTTAGCACAGCTGAAACAGTAGGTTTCAGTGGATGCCTATGTTGCAGATTTTCAAAGATTGTCAGTGTCTGTGGCAGATATATCTGAGAGGAGGCTTGTAGTGCTCTTCATTGATGGGTTATCCGATCCTCTTAGAGGTTGGATTAAAGTTTTTAACCCACCTACTCTACAAGAAGCAATCAAGAAGGCTAGAGACATGGAAGCTTCCACCTCCATGAGTAAATTTCAAACCAAAGAATTTTTGCATAAGAAGAATATGGACAAAAAACATATCACAAGGGTCTCTGAACAGCCAAAAAAACATGTCACTAGGATTGATAGTGAGACACTAAATGACCTAAGGTAGAAAGGTTTGTGCTTCACATGTAAGGAGCCTTGATCTTCAAGAAATAGGTGTACCGCAAAGGGGAAGGTGCACCAAATAGAGTACTATTCTGCTAAGGAAAGTGCATCAGAAAAATCAAACCAGCAATCTGATTCAGAGGAAAGCAAAGAGGAAAAGAGTCCTAAAGAGGTTGGAAAGGAAGAGGACAAAGATGGAAAACTTGCTCAACTACATAGCTTTCAAAAGAATGAGTCTCTTCGCATTAGAGGAGTGTTTAAGGTGCAGCAGATGGTTGCATTGATTGACACGGGAGCCACACACAATTTCATTGATGAGGGATTGGTTGCTCGTAGAGACCTTCAAACTTGGGAGGTAGGTGGATTTCAGGTGATGGTGGTAGATGGATTTACAATCAACTGCACCAAGATGGTCCCACAATTGATTTTGCAGTTGGGGAAGTATGAAGTCAAGGATGACTTCTACGTGGTTAGTATTGGTGACACCAATGTAGTGATGGGGATGCAATGGCTTCAATCACTTGGTGAGATCAGTCTTAATTTTCAGACCATGGAGCTGAAATTTAAATCAGAGGGGAGAAATGTGGTCTTGAGGGGCATGTCAAATGGAGGACTTCATGTGGTTTCTTTCGAACGTATGGAGAGACTTTTTAGACATGATCAAGTTGAGTGGGCAGCGAAGTGTGTGATTATGCCTACAATTACAAAGGAGGTGAAGAGGTCCTATCCACCTAATATACAGGGTTTGCTTTGCAAAAGAAGCAAGGTGTTTAGTAGCATTCCTCCAAGTAGGCCTCTTGATAGAGGCATTGAGAATGTGATAGAACTTGAGGAGGGAGCCAAACCTATGATTACTACCCCCTACAGGCATCCTAAGAGACAAAAGGATGAGATTAAAAAAGTCATTCAAGAGCTTTTGGAGATGGGGCACATAAGGCAAAGCAAGAGTCCATTTGCTTCTTCGGTTGTGTTGGTGAAGAAGGATGGGACCTGTTGTGACCTATTTCACACTTCGCCCCATTGCAAATGGGGACCCTCAGTGGTTTGTTTTTAGCATTTAGCTTTGAGTGGCAATTTCATAAGCTTTGTTGCTCCGAGAGTTTCAAGTCAGAGTCTGGGGTCATCACCCGAGCCAAGTTCAGAATTCAAGCCTGAAACTGCGCGTAAACGTCATGGAAGTGCTCAAAAGTCCCGGTAGACGAGGATCACTTGTGCTTTCGCTCAATTCTGACACTTCTTACTTTTTAGGGATTTTGTTTTTTTGCTTTCTGTTTTTTTCATTTTTGGCACTTTTGGACCAATCTAGGATTTACTATTTTTAGAAAGTTGCTTTTTTTGCTTTCTCTATTTTTAGTAACTTTCTATTTTTAGAAAGTGCTAGGTCCCACCGATAGATGAGTCAAAGTTTTCATCTTTAGAAATAAAAAGCATGCAAAAATCAAGCAAAAAATCAGAAAAACAAGAAAATCAATAAAAAGCAACCAAAAATCAGGCTATTAGATCAAAAAATAAATCAAAAATCAGATGAAAGGCATGTAAAAATCTGGAAAAAGAATTGAAAGGCATGTGATAAAGCAAGAAAATCAAGCAAAAATCAATCAGAAAGCATGCAAAAAATCTGAAAAATCAGAATGAAAGGTGAGTAAAAGGCATGAGATTTTTGGCTGAAATAATGTAAGTCTGAAGAGGGGCACCCAAAGGTAATGTCTGAAGATTCTCCAAGTCCGCCCAGTGCTGGAAATGGCAAAAAAAAATCCAAGTCCGCCATGGATGAAAATGTCATGGAAAAACTTCTTGAAAGTCCGACCTATCCAATGGAATTAAAGTTTCCAAGTCCGCCTGGCATGTGGAAAAACCTTCTTGAAGTCCGACCTGACTTTGATGGGAAATGGAAAAGTTTCTTGAAACTCCACCCTTAGGAGTGGAAAGAAATATGCCAGGTCTGCCATGTCAAAAGTGGAGAATGGAAAGCCTTGAGTGAAGCCCGCCCTCACTTGGAAAAAGGCAATGGCAAGAGTCTTATGAAGTCCGCCATGTTATGGAGAAGTTCCTTGAAAGTCCGCCCTACCTTGAGTTGGGAATGGAAAGACTAACAAGAAGTCCGCCCAAGACATCAAGGATGATAGAAAGAAAAGATGGAAGTCCGTCATACCTCTTCAACCTTGGAAAAACATAAGTAAAGTCCGCCATGAGTAAAGGGAAGATGAGGAATAAAGTTGATCAAGTCCGCCTAGGCAAGGGTAAAAGCATTTGGAAAGTCCGCCCCAAGGAGATATGCCATGGAAAAAAGCTTATAAAGTCCGCCCAAGCCAAAATGGAGAAAGGAAAACTCATCACAAAGTCCGCCATGGAGAAAATATGGCAAAAAGATTCTAAAGTCCGAATTTTCAAGGAGAAAGAAATGAAAAATCCATGGAGTTCAATGAAATTCGTCAAGATGAATAAAAATACATGGACAAATAATCAAAAAATTAAAGGTTAGAAAAATCAAAAAATTCATAAGCCTTTAATTACCTTCAACACTTAGAAAAATTCGAGCTCCAAGGACAGACTTCAAAATTTTGGATAAAGATAAAGATGAAGAGTGAAGATTTAGAAACTTTCCTTGATAAGTGAGAAGAAAACGAGTCCAAGTTCATCGAACTTGAGAAAAACCATGAAACTGCTAGATTAAATTGAACTCATCAACTTTATATTGAGTTTCAACAAGTCATTTTCACAAGTTCGATTTGAGAAGTTAAGCTCTCTCCAAGAGATAAAATTTTCGTGAGATAGAAATTGAGAGAGATAGAATATTGACGTTAAGTGATTGATTTTTTTCAAGGCAAAGAACGAACGAAGAAGTAAAATTGAGTTGAAAGTCGAAATTTTCAAAAGAATAGCTTACTTTTTCAACAACAGATACACAATTCTCGAAGTTTCAAATTGCCAACCACAGAGTATAATTCCGGAGTTTGATAGAATTCCCCATTTTTACCTCTGTCTTTATCCTCACAAAATTTACTAAGTGTTGTTATTTTCAGCTTGCTTTTTCGTAGAATTTAAACTTCAACAAGCTGAAAGTTAGAATTTTCGAAGAGAAAGGTTAAGGAAAATTAAAATCAAAGTTTTAAATTTAATATATTTTCTTTTCTCGCAGGTTGATGACCACCCCTGGAGAGTCTTCGAAGAAAGCACAAATGAAGTTCGCGAGCAAGGGAGTTCAACAGGAGTCAAAGATTAATTCCAAATGGAAGAACGTCACAGATACAGACCTCGGACACATAGACTTCGAGGAATTTAGAAAGAGGATGTACGGACTAAACGAACTCCTGCCAACAGCAAATGCCCGCCGGATGATGCGGAAAGGAACTGTCCAAGTTGTTGGATTTCCTCCAGCAATCGAGTGTGCTGAGTTGATGGTCGAATGCGCCAAGCATTACAACCCAGAAGAGAGACAGATCATCGCACCTGATGGAAGAATTTTAGCACATCTCGGAGAATTTGCAATTCAAGAAGCATTTGGCATTCCTCATTACGTCCGGACTTCATATAAAACTAAAGAAGAGGCCAGAGGAATTTTTGAGGACCGGATAGATCAATGTGCAACTATCATCAACAAAACGTGGTTGGAAAAGCCAAGGGCTTCTGCGAAGAAAATGCCTAAGAAACTACGCCGAACAGACTTCAAGGAGGACTTCGGCGATATAATCTTGCTTTTGAACAAGATAATGGGCAATCCTCAAGGCGCCCCATTCGAAACATAGATGTACTTCTTCATCGATGAGATCACCTCTAGAGTTAGAATGTTCAACTGGTCGAGGATGATCAATGATAATATCCATGAGCAATTGATCAACTTGGAGAGGACTAAGTCATTTTATATGAGTTCCTATGTCATCTATCTATTGGCAAGAGCCTATAGATATTCTGAATTAATATGCAAAGGTGTTGTGGGCAACGGAGAAAATGAATTCAAAGTGTATGAATGCTACCCCCAATTGCAATTGTCTGCCAAGTCTCATTTCAGAAGAGCGCACAATGCATTCCTAATGTACATCACGAGGATACTACAAGGAGGGACGCATCAAAGGTTGACTCATGAAGCCAAGAGCCTTATTAGCAGATACGGATCCTAGTACATCTAGTTTCCGAGATTCGCTTATATCAAAGTTTAGGGATTCACTAGGAATCTGTTCAAGCTTCCAATTTATCCCACCCACAGAATGATTCTGCTGGAAGTTCTTAGGCAACTGGAAACTTATCAAAATTTCCAAAGAGTCAAGAGGAAGGCGGCCATCACTTTCCCGTTCTTCATTGGCAACATGGAAGAATCTTGCCCATCTACACAGGCAGCTGAAGGCGCCAAGCTAGAAATGCAGTGGTATCCATTCACGTCATACAGGTCTAGAGCCAATTCCGATCCTCACCATCACATTAGAGTCGTGAAAGGAAAGAAATATAAATACAAAGTAGACCTGGAGGACTACTGGGCCAACGCTACAGATGAATTCGATGTCAGGAAAAGATTATGGTCCAAACTGTCGGTCAGTCTAACCAGAACGACAGAACCCTTCCGTGTGTCGGACCAACTTGAAGATGATGGCGAGTATACACAGCCAGGTTTTGATGAAAGTCAGCCTCTTCTTCCCGTGCGATGGTCAAAACCGGAAATCTCGAACTTGACCACCTTCATGATACCTGTCATCAAGTATTCGTAATGGTGGGCAGATCAGCAGATTAAGGAACTACGGCGGAAGGGTGTGCCTTTGACATACACTCTAATGGGCGAAGCAGGGTCTTACTCCTCAAATGCTGGTACATCCCAAGGAGATGAGCCAATTGAGAGTTCTAACCCCAAGAGAAGGAAGGAGGCAAAAGGAAAAGAAATTGCAGATGAGGAACCTGCCAGGAAGAAACAAAGGCCAAAACCTCTTCATTCTACTATGTCCGCAAACGTAAACGAAATTTTAGACATTGATGAATCTCTAGAAGACATAAGGATTCCTTCTTCTATCCCTATTCAGCCAAAAGACGAAGAGCCTCCATCTCCTATAGGCACCAAGATATGGGAATCTGATAATGAGGTTGATATCCTGGATAGTGGATTTGAAGAGGGAATGATCTCTACTCTCAAAGGAATTTAGGAAATTCCAGACGCACAAGACATTCAGGGAGAACAAGACATAGAGCAGCCCACAATCCCAAATCGGCTAAAGGAGAGACTGAAAATAAAAGAGCAAGAAGAAGTCCCAGAAGAAGATGACATGACCAATTTCTTAGCCAGATTGGAAGCAGTCGGTGCAAGGAAGCCTGCCAAAATGTTCTCCACTATCCAAAGAGATGAGGTCAGGCATCGTACAGTCCAAGTTGTTGTACCAATAGTAGACAAGTCAAGAGAGGAAATTACTCCTCAGGAATATGCCATCACCACTGTCGACCTGGGCCCAACCACAAAAGGACAGGAAGTGGAAGAATTGGATAATTTTGTTATCACTATCAAAGCAAGGCTAGACGAGGTAGAAAAGAAAAAAGAATATAAGCGAGAGGTTGAACGACTCAAGGAGTATATTCAGCATCTAACTAAGCCTCTCGATCAAACCATCTCAGTGGCCCCTCCATTAATGAACACTTCTCAAGAGACTTTCGAAGATGAGAAGAATACAGACAAGGAGACCAAGGAATGGATAACCAGCAAAAGTGAAGAAGTGGTTGTGTTTGCCGAAAAACTGGCATTGGCATATGGGCAAACTTCCTCTTTGCTCTCAAGAATTGCAGCATTGGCGGAAACGTGGGATAATGCTCAGGATATTCAAGACAGAATCATTCCATGTCTCAAAGTGCTTAAAGGAGTTCCAAAGCGGGAATTAGTCGATGGAAAGGTGATTGCAGCAGGGGCAGCTTATGATTTCAGCAGCTGGTACTTGGCACTGATCACACAAAAAGAAGTCCTGGAAAAAGTAAAGGCTGATACCATCCAAGTTAAGGGAACGACGAAGGAAATCCGGAAGAAGATTCTATCTGTGGCTGCAGATGCACTGGAAAAAGTTATTGTGCGAGCAAATGACATGTAGCTAGAAAGCTTGAGGCACAAGGTTCAAGGAATTTTCTTCGCTATCACTAGGCCGATCCTCAGACAAAATTTGACTAAGGTGGCCAACTTCCTATCCATCTTCCATGCCTTCCAACGGTAGGAATCCGAGTGGGAGGATACCTTTGCAGAATGTTCGAATGATTTGGATATGCTTGAATACAAGGTCAATGCGCTGCCACTTGTCACACTCGAGGAGGTTAGCACAATAGTTTCCAAATTTATCCAGTACAATGCCACCAAAGAGGATAAGGATGCGCCTCCCCAAGGATAAGCTCTCCACTTCAGTTCATTTGTTGTTAACTCATTGATCATTGATTGTATTCCCGGAAAGCCTAATTAGGGTTGTTTACTTTTAATCTCTGTCATTGGTTTCAAATTAATCTTGGTCGTTTATTGTATTCTTGAAACTCTATATAAACCCCCGCTCTCTCATTTCATGGATAGAGAATAAGTGGGAGAGAGAGTTATCAAATTGTTGCTTAAGACTACTTTGAGAATAAAGTTCATATTGCATGAGTTGCTTTGAATCCTTGTATTTTCAAGTGGTTGCATGGTTCCATACTTTTCTTCAATATAGAGTAGATTAAAGTACTATTTGATTTGAATGCAAGTTAGATGAATGATAGATTGATAGTATAGATTGGTGGAACTTCGCTCATACTTTCTTTGGATGGATGATTTCCTTTTAATGTGTAAAGTTAGACTGAGCTGATAATGTGGATGCTTCAATTGCTTACTTTGAATAATATTGTTCTCTTGATGGTATCATTCTTGGTAAGAAAATCTTAAGCATAAATCCCAGAAGATTGCACTAGCTTTGTGTAGTTGTCGTTTTCGTGGCGAAACAAAGTTTGGTTCCTTAGTTTCACTTAATCTTACCGTCTCTTGATTTCATAGGATTAGTATAGGACTCCTAAACCCTTATCCCTTTTTTCCTTTTTTTCTTAAAACCTTAAAATAAAAAAATCCAAAAATAATAGAGCATTCAACGTCAAATCATCACAAGTCCTTACTTTTTGAGTAATTTGCTGACAAAGGTCCCTTTGTGATAGCAGCATATCACATCATCCATTGAGCTTGTCCACACCTAACTTACGAAACATTGGAATTGTCATATGATCTTTCTTGCAATCTTAGCATACGAGGAAGTTTTTCAAGAGAGGATAGAGCGTCTTTGGACTCTTTATTCTAGAGTGTTCGGTGTCATAAAACACGCATCAACAGGACCATGCGCATGTGTGTGGACTACAAGGCATTAAACAAGAAGACAATTAAAAATCGGTACCCCATCACACATATTAATGAGCCCATTGATGAGCTGAATGTAGCAATCTATTTCTCCAAAATAGACTTGAGATCAAGATATCATCATATTAGAGTCAAAGAGGAGGGCATTGAGAAGATTGCATTCAGATGCCACTTTGGCCACTTTGAGTTTCTTGTCATGCCTTTCGGTTTAACAAATGCACCAGCTACTTTCCAGTCATGCGTAATTAGGGTGTTCAACAAACAGCTATGTAAGTATGTGTTGATCTTCTTTGATGACATCCTTATTTTCAGTAGATCATGGGAAGAGCATTTGAAACACGTGGATGAGGTGTTGGGTATTCTTGAGAGTGAGTCTCTTTTTGCAAAGGAAACCAAGTGTGAGTTTGGGATGACTAAGTTGTTATATTTGGGGCATATTATCAGCGCCAATGGTGTTCGTGTTGATCCTGATAAAATCAAAGCAATACTTGATTGGCCTCCACCCACTAATCTAACTCAACTTAGGGGATTTTTTAGCTTGTGTGGGTTCTATAGAAGGTTTGTCAAAGGTTTTTCACAGGTTGCTGCCCCACTTACTGATTTGACTAAGAAGGGGGCCTTCTCTTGGTCTGAATCAGTGCAGAAATCTTTAGATCAGTTTAAGAACTTGATGTGATTGTGTCTTGTTTTGGCAATTCCTAACTTCTCTAAACCCTTTGAGCTCAAATGTGATGCTTCAAGAGATGGTATTGGGGCTGTCCTCATGCAAAATAAGCACCCAATTGCATATGAGAGCAGAAAATTGAGAGGAAGTGAGAAAAGTTATTCTATTTATGATAAAAAGATGTTAGCCATAATGCATGCTTTGGCTGCAGTATCTTGTTGGGGGCAAATTTATTGTCAAAACTGATCATAACAGTCTGAAAAATTTCTTAAATCAGAAGGATCTAAGTGAAAGACAGCAAAAGTGGGTTAGCAAACTCCAAGCTTATGATTTTGACATCGACTATGTCAAAGAGAAACGGAACGCAGTGGCTGATGCACTATCTAGGAGACCTCATTTATGCTCTTTTTCTAAGATAGCAGCAGATTGGAAGGAGAGTATAAAAGTTGATTATGCCAAAAGTGCCCTTACTAACAGCATTTTAGATGGGACTTTGCAAGATAACAAATACAGAGTAAGAGATGGTTTGATCTTCTATAAGCAGAGGATAATGTTGGTCCCTGAATCCAAGATGAAGGAGCAAATTTTTAAGACTTTTCATGATACTCCTATGGCTGGTCATCTGGGTTTCTACAAGACATACAGGCAGATCCGTGAGAGGTTCTCATGGAAGGGTATGAAGGATGACATCACAAAGTATGTTTATGAGTGCCAAGTGTGCCAACAAAATAAAAATGAGCATACTTACCCAGCTAGTCTGCTACAACCTTTGCTCATTCTTACTCAGAAATGGGAAAGCATTTCAATGGACTTCATTACAGGACTTCCCAAGGTGCAAGGGAAGTATTGTATCTATGTTGTGGTGGACCGTTCGACCAAATTTGCTCACTCTTTTGCTATATCAATAGGTTATACAGCATTACAGGTGGCATATTTGTTCTTTAAGGAAGTGTTTAGACTTCATGAGGCACCAAAGAATATCATTAATGACAGGGACAGCAAGTTTATGAGCTTGTTTTGGTAGGAGTTGTTCAAACTATGTGGTACCAAGTTGACTCCTAGCACTAGTTACCACCTCCAAACAGATGGTCAAATGGAGATAGTCAACAAATGGGTGGAAGGCTACCTACGAAACTATGTTTTGGGGCAGCAAAAGGTGTGGGTTAAATGGTTGCACTTGGAGGTGTTTTGTTATAGCTCCACGTTTCACATGTCTATCAGGATGTCACCGTTCATGGCTTTGTATGGTTATGAAGCTCCTAGCTTCATTGATTTGTTATTTGGTGATTGTAGAGTGTCTTGAGCTATGGACTTCTTGTAGGAGAGTCAGGACATTATGAAGTCATTGAGAGATAACATTTAGCATACACAAAATCAGCAAAAGTTGTACGCTGATCAACACCGCATTGAGCGAGAATTTGAGGTGGGAGACATGGTGTACATGAGATTGCAGCCATATAAACAATGCACTCTAAAGAAGAGTGGGGCAAAGAAGTTGAAGCCTCATTTCTATGGTCTGTTTAGAGTCACCAGGAGAGTTGGGGAGGTGGCTTATGAGCTTGAGTTACTTGGAGGTCATGTGTCACACCTCAAGAAGGCGCTTGGGCATAATGTGACTCCTTCAGCTAAGTTGCCTTCAGCTAAGTTACTTGGAGGTCATGTGTCACGCCTCAAGAAGGCGCTTGGGCATAATGTGACTCCTTCAGCTAAGTTGCCTCCATTGGATGAGGAGGGCAAATTTGTACTTGTTCCAAAGGCAGGGATTGATTTCAAAGACCGAACTATCAGGAGCAGAGTTATTATAGAGTACTTGGTGAAATGGCGGGATTTACCAGTTGAGGATGCCACTGGGAGAGAGCAGATTTTACAGCATCTTGCGTTGCGATTGCTTAAGGACAAGCAATCTTGGGGAGGGAGGACTGTGATGTCCCCTCCTTGCCTATGAGCAGTGGAGTTGTCCATTAGCCTATTCTAGAGTTCCCGTAGGCTAAGTGGAGTTTGGTAAGGCATCTCAAAGCCAATCTCCTTCTGTGGTGGTATTCAATGTTACGAGCAGGACTTTCTATTTTTAGCAGGGGGGCAATTCCATCACTTACTATTTATAGTAAGTCACAATGTTTATCAAATTTTATGCTAGTTTGGCGATTTGGAGTATTTACTATTTTTAGCAATGCTAAAAATTGTAAGTCTATTTTCGGTAACTAGTCTTGGCCAAGGTTACTTTAGCAGTGTCTGTTTCCAGTTTGGGCGTTGGCGTGGCTAAGGTTCGAATTATTTATTATTTGTATTTCTCACTTAAGTCATTTTAATATAATTTCTACAACTTAAGTGAAGGGGTCAGGGGGTCATGCAAAAAGTACCTTGGAGCCTAGTGCAATGACTTAACGTTGTTTTAAAAGGCAACAAAAACGAAATAGTTTCCTTATGAGCAAGGACGGCCAAGGAAGAGTATAAAGTGTTTTCTAAATTAAATTAAATTAAAATGCTCATAAAGGGGGGTGTTGGCTTTTGGAGGGAAAAAGCAATTTGAATTTGGTTGCCCTAATTCCTTCTTGGCTCTATAAAGTTTCTTTTTGGGCCTCATTTGCACATCTCTTAGTTGGCTACATAACAGGCTGTTGTTGGATTTTCTCCAAAGGTCTACTGCTGTGTGCTGAGGACAAAAACCCTCATCATTGGGAGCTGGTTTCGATGGTGGAAGATCCACCCTAGCCGGGTTTTGAGTGATTCCATTTCAAGGGTCACCTAGGGCTTCACAATTTGATGGTTTTATGGTATTTTTGGAGTGAAAGATGAAGATATTTGAGCATTTATGAAGTGGGTTTTTTGGCTTTGGTGTGTTGAACTATTGGAGACATTTTGAGTATGGGTTTGGTGATGATTCAGGACTGATTTCAGAGGCCTGGAGCTCTTTCTTGAGATTCTGGAAATTACTTTTGCTAGGTACAAAAATTAAAAAAAGGTTCATAACTCAATATTTGCTCGAGTTCACATTTTGGGTATTGCCTCAATGGATGCTTCCCCTCAAGGCATTCCATTTCATGCACAAGGACGAATTTAATAAATTTTATTTGATTTTTATAAGGGGGTCGCCCAGCCTAGGGGGCCGTACAATTTGGATTTCTGGACACTTGACCTGCTGTTGTATAGGTCTCTGTTTCGGCTTTGTTTGGAGCTTTTGGTGCTTGTTGAGGAGCTGATAAAATGGGAGTTTGTTGGCCTTCTCTAGGGTGAAGTTTGATGCAAGCTTGAGATGTTTTTCTTGCTACCATGTGTGCCTTTGCCAAGTCTGTAACAGCGTTACCAGGTCTGATAATGTTTACAATAAGTCTGATTATGATTTGCTATTAATGTACTATTCATGAGATGTTTAGAAACTATGAACAGCAATGTTTCTTTTCAGTATTTTTCCTTCTTAATGTCATCTTATTCATGCATGCAATGAAACTATGTTAAAACACTTGAAAACAATCAAAACAAACCATCAACAAACTTTATATCAGCAAACAGTGAACTCAAAAAAAAATCAGGGGCAGACATTACACAGTGATCTATAACGGTGGCTGCATATGTGACAACGAGGACTTCTAAAATGTGTATTTATGTTTTAATGTGTGTGTCCCCAATCACAATTGTTGATTGTTTGTGAATGGATGTGTTTGCAAATATTCACAAGATGGTGTAAGTCATTGGAAGTGTTTGTCCCCAGTCACAGGAGTTGGTAATTATGATTGGATGTGTCTGTCCCCAGTCATAATTGTTGTGAGCAGATGTGTGTGTCCCTGTTCAGAACCTTGATGTTGGATAGATGTGTTTGTACCTATTCAAACTTGTTGTAAAACCATGGGTAAATATATTAGTCTCTATCTTTGGATAAATGTGTTTGTCCCTATCCTTGGATAAAATTATAGTGAGCATAGTGAGGCTAGTTCAACTACTACTTCTCATGAGTAGATGTGTATGTCCCTACTCATACCTTAGGATGAACTACTGAATGTGTTCATCAAGTATTGTTGGTCTACTTGTCCCCATTAGGAGAATGATGCAATATGGGGGGGTGTTAGGAATATTGCTCCATTTATAGGATGCATATAATAATTATTTATTAGTTTTGTTAATAGATTGGTACGAATATTTGCTTATATTGAACAACTCAATATAATTAGGTAAGTTGTTTAGGAAGTTTCCTAAAAAATAGGACTTGTGAATCCTATAAATATGCAATGTGTTATTGAACGAAGATAAGGTGTAGCAAAAGGATCATATTATTTGTGTAAAATCTTTGCATGCTTCTATATTTCTGCTCAAATCTCTGATATGAAGTTTATCAGCAAACCATATGATAATTCATCACCAGACAAACATAAAGTGAGGCTTGTAACAAAAGGGTTTTCCCAGTAGGAAAGACAATACATTATTGTTGATTTCTTCTTCTGCGGCAGGAAACATGAGCCTTTCATTCTTCACATCTCCTTGAATTCTGGGGATACTTTTGAGCACTGATTTCTCAGTTATCTTTCATTCCTGACTCACTGGGTATTCATTGAAGAATCTGTGGAATATTCATTGTAAGACTCTAGTTAGGGCCCACCCTTCTTTTTTGCATAAAGTTAATATGCTGCCAACTTGAAACAGACTAGTGAAAGCATCAAGTAATGAGTTTACTCATTTTACCCAAGTTTCCCTAAATCATTGCCACCAAACTCATTATTCATGCTGTTTAAGAAGGCTGAGCTGTTGTATCAAAGACTCTTCCTGGAAAGACATTTCACTTGTTGTGATCTTCCCTTGCTTGCTGAAGCAATGGTTATATTGAAAAAATATTAACAAATGTAGTTCTCTTCCACTATTTTATTTGGCCCTTGGGTTAACAAAGTGTTCCCATAAATTTATACATTTCATGCCCTATAACATTGATTGCTTACTTCCACCATTTTCCACATTTGAGGAGAAACCGGGATGTGCCATCCACATTGATTCCAATAGGAATTCATCAATTTTATTTCTTACTTGATCTTTAGATACTCAAACATGTATTGTCCAATGATCAGGGAGTGTTGCATTATGAACAGTGACTGTTATACTAACTTTCTGTGTGATCCATTTATCTGATATTAGAATGCTGTCTAATTTTTCAGTAATATGTTCAATCCCTATGCATTTGTCCATGTCTATTTTCTTTGTGCAAAATCTGGCCAGCAAAGAATTGTCAGCAAATAGCTGATTGAGAGGCTCATCAGTCCAATCATTGTAATCCATGTTGAGCAGTGAACCCTCAACCTGTCTTTGGGCTCCCCTAGTCTCTCTAACCTCAACATTAGCACACTCACTAACAGTTTGAGCTTTTGGTGTAGTGGCAATATTTTAGTGTGTTAACATTACTGCAACTCTACTGGGATGGGGTTTGGTTCTTGCCCTCAGGAGTTTACTGGCCTTAACCCCTGCCTTTGGGCTCTCACAGTCTCTCTAACCTCAACAATGGTGCACTCACTAACAGTTCAAGCTTTTGCTATAACAGAAAAATTGTAGTGTGTTGACAACCCATATTGCCCTTTTGTTTTCAGATAATTTCTCGATGTTGAAATCAGCTACCAGGATGGGCTTATCTGCAGCATTGTTATTAAACCAGAAGTAGCTGATCTAGAATTATGATTATGTTATTCCCTTGGGTCAACGTTTAAAATGCACAGATATTTTGAGGATAAGCAAGTTGTGAACACAAACAGGTCATTGACAGAGAGGAGGTACATGAGAGATAGTGATCTATATCTTTTATTTTTCATTCATAATTTACAGTAATTTGCTCCAGAAGTTGATAAGTGTATAATAGCCTTTATATCTGATCCAAACATTTCTTCTGCTTGTACAAATTGGTAAAATTTTAAAAAAGAGTCTTGATTTTGTAAAGAACTAATTTATTAACTACCATTATTAAAATCATAACTTAATAGAGTAATCTGTTAAACAAGTAAAATCTTAAAATACATGCAGTACAGGCTTGACTGGCCTCCTGCTATAATAAAGGCATTAACGGAGCATACTAAAAAGAAACTGGCCCAACTTTTAATTAAAAATATGAATGAAAACCATACTAAAAAGAAACTCTTACAGTTAATATCCTTGCAACCTCACGCTGAGGCCCAGAGTACTGTCCTAAAACAGCTCGTGCTTCCAGGTCTGACAAATGCATGGCCCTAAACAAAGAAATAAAACAGGATCAGTTGCCACAGTACATTTAAGTTACCCAAGTCACCAAGATTTAATACACAAAAGAGATAATGAAATTACATCTGAATGGAAATTCAAATAACTAGGCCTTACTATCTTTAAAATTACCACTTCTTTTTTTTCAAACTCAAAGCTGCAGGAATCTCTTTTAAATCAACAATGAAGTCATGATATGCATAACTTCCATCTATATTTGGAGAAGCCCTTGATGTCAACATCTCAATTTGATTTTCCCTCATCAATGTACAGAATTCATCTAAGTGCATTTCTGGTAACGTCTTCAAGATCCTGTTGAACTCATCTAATTCAGATGTTTGAAAATCAAAGGCCTCTTCTGGGACATACAGTCGACCTTTGTACTGCCTCAGGAGGTCTTTAAGGTACACAGGCCTTGATAGAGCCTCTTTATCAGTGTCTTCCCCGAATACTCTTTGTTCCTCTTCTATATGTTGTGTCTCTTTGATATCTTTTGACGCTAACTTGCTGAAAAGTTCATTTAGTACTGTACTAAATCGCTTTCCAAACCAAGCTCTCTTTTCCTCTCTTTCACTTTGCATGTATATCTTATCCCCTTTGAGAAACTTTGATTCAAGCATACTCGGTGTTTCTCTTAAAAGTCTGCTAATATAGTCTTCTGACTTATTACTTGTTCCAATATTTGACTTGCCTCTTGGTGGCAAAGATGAAGACACTGTACAAAAAGGACTTATTTTCTTTGGTACTCGAGTATACATTTTGTAAAAGACTTCTCTTCTAACAAAGAAACTACAGTTGTTGTACAAGTTACCAGTGTTGTTTCTAATGGACAGTTCATGCTTGAACTGTACACCACCCCTGTAGCATCGCCTCCCATGAAAATACATACCTGTTTAAACATTGCTCATTATTAACAAGTGCCCTGAACAATTATATATTGATCTATAATGTAAGGTGGCAGAAAAGACATTCAGAATATTAAAGTTTTGCAATCTTTTACAAGCAATATAAATTAAAACATGATATTTATTTGCTTTCTTAAGCATCACTTAATCAAAAATTGCATCATAAACATATCTCTCAAATTCAATGTTGAGATTGAACCCTTTTGGCATAGATGTGCCCATTCTAATTTCCTCCATATCTGCACTGAAAGTACAATTTTTCTGGAATAAAGTATGAGGGAGTTATCAAATTGTAATCAAACAATCAAAAAGAGCTGAATCATACTTAGGCCAAATAACTATCTCTATTACACATTGTCAAATTGTCTAGTGATACATGTTATAAATATAAAAAGTTTCTAGCTTCAATCCCACTGCCTCAAAAATATGAACATCACCTGATGCAAAAAAATGTCAAAAAACATTTCAAGCTAATGAGATCAGTCATAAAAAGAATAAATACATATAAAAATTAAATACTTTTCCATGGATGTGCAAGTGGAATTGGAAGAGAGCATAGTGCTGAATATGAAAATGAGAAGCACAAGAAGAGGAGACAGAAAATTGACAGGTTGGGCTCAAAAGACAAACACCAACCAAAGCAGAATGGTATTTGAAGGAGAAAGCAACAGATCTCTCCCCTCACCTTCTGTAAAATCAAGCTTCAGAGGACCAAAAGCCTCATAATTGTAGAGATCTGATCCACATGAATTTATAAATAACAATGTATATGTTAAAATAATAAAAAGCAATCAAAACACCACAACTTTAAGGCTGACTATCAAAAAATGATGCTCTTACACATTTAGAGACAAATAGACCGTGCTCTTTGCCTCTAGCATCTTTAGGTGTGTTGGTTATTTTTAATGAACCAAGCGGATCTCACAAACAACCTATGGAATTGCCATTTTCCTATTAAAATATTAAATGTAATATTAATGGTCATCTTAGCTTTAGTTAGTTTTTAGTAACTTTAGTTATGCTTTAGTTGATTTAGCATCTTTCTGATTTCTGTTTTAGTTTGCTTTAGTTTACGATGGTTTCTTTTTAGAAACATCATCTTGTAATTTTCTATAAAATGAGCTTTTGTCTCCTCGTGTATATGTGTAATTATGAATATCAATTATCTTTTCATGGTATCAGAGCTCAAGCTCAAAACTGATTAGCTCTTGAAGAAATTTAAGAAATTTGTGAGAGCCGATTTTTTAAAATCGAAGGTTTTTTTTAAAAGCAATTTTTGTAGGAAATTTTTTTTTTTTGCTGAAGATTTTTGAAGGAGATTTTGGAGGGTTTCTAAGGCAGATTTTTCTAAAAATCACGTCAAAGATTTCGAGGGTATTTTTTGAGCTTCGTTTCTGAAGGAAATTGCAGCTCGTTTGTGGTGAAAATTGCAGCAGATTTCATGAGGGTTTCTGGACCTATTTTCAGCAGATTTCGTGGCTTTTTGGAGCTTAAATTCGTGGATTTTAGGAGATCGTGTTGGTTTTTTGTTGAGAATATCGCATTTTCTTTTGTAGTAAAAAATTGCATTTCTTTTCCTTCCCTGTGTTAGGTGCAACTGAGCAGATTCAAGTCGTTTTTGTTTCCAGAAAGGAAATTGCATATTTTAGGAACGCGTGAGGGTTTGTGACGATTTTCTTCTGGTTTTCTGAGCGCGGCTCCTATTCTTTTTTTCTCGCGTTTTTTTCTAAGTTGTTGAGCGCGAGTGGTTCCCTACGCATGTTTGTTGAAGGTTGTGGGCCTTTTTTATTTTTTGAAAGATTTTCAGAATCACGACTACAGATTTTCTGGGCGGATTTTCCTGTATTTCGAGGCATGGTTTGTGCATAATTTTTGACAATTTTTATATAAAATCGTGACTCTCTGCAACAATGTGTTTTGAAGATTTGTTTGGGGTTTTTTGACAGCTTGTTTGCCAGATCGTGATTCTCTGTGGTGAGTGTGTCGTTATTTCAAGACAGGATTTTTTTTTTTAGAGAGAGATTTGTTGTGGCAGATTCAAGGGTTTCTTTGAGTTGTGGGTGCTAGGGTTTCTTGCGGCCCTCTGTGTTTTTCTGCATCTATTTGATCTAGATTTATGGAGAAATCAAGACTCGATTTTTTGTGTTACGATCTCTATTTGATGGGTTCATCTGAAGACAGTGTCTGTTGATCCAACCTCGTACTGTTGTTTCCAATGGAATTGTTGATTTAAGGTAGCTTCAGTCAAATATAAATGATGATTGCATTTATGCATTATCATCATTTATATATAATCGAAATCTACTATAATATCTGCAAGTAAGTTATTCGAAATTCTAATCATGAGTAAATTCGAAATCAAATACTGATCGAACTTAACATACACTAATCATTGTTTGCTAAATACATGCGAGTGTTTGGAGATTAGCCACCGATAATTATCGGTTGGCTAAGAGGAGTCTGTGTACTCAAAGGACACGTCCTCTCATGAGACGCGTCTCTCCTTGAGGCGTGTCTCCCCTTCAAGATATAAAGACATAATTCGATCTTCTATTGTAGTATATCGAAATACATTAATATTCTGCAATAAGAAGATCAGAAACAAAACATTAGAATTCTGACTTAGAATACATACACAGAATTTTTAGATTTAGGATTTGCTTATTCTCCACATAGAATATAATCTAATCAAATTTGGTTACATTCACATGGTATCAGAGCCAGGTTGAGAAAATCCGAATCAAATCTAGATATCAGATTATTTAGAAAAATCGTATTTTTAAGAAATCAAATACACATCACATTCTTCATAATGTCAAGTGTGATCAGATTTGAAGACCGTCTTGAAGGTGCAAACAACTTCACATCATGAAAATTCAGAATCATGATGATTCTAAAAGAAAATAAGTTAGACTCATTTGTGAAAGAAAACAAGAAAGAACCAGAGGATGATCCAGAGAAAACTCAATGGATTGAGAACAATGAGAAAACCATGAAAATTTTAGTAGATGCAGTTAGGGACCATATAGTACCTATTTTGTCAGAACATGAGACTGCATATCTAATGTTTAAATCCCTTGAGAGCACCTTTGAAATAAACAACACCAGTAGGACCCTTGCATTAAAAAGGCAACTTAATAATGTTCAAATAAACAAAGGAGAATCTGTCAATGCATACTTCATGAGAATCACTAAACTAAGAGATCAACTATCAACAATTGGATATCAAATTGATAGCAAGGAGTTAACACTAATAGCTCTAGGAGGCCTACCAAACTCATGGGAGTCATTTGTTCAAGGAATAAGTGCGAGATCTAAACTCCCTAAATTTGATAGGCTAAGAACAGACTGCTTACAAGAAGAAATGAGACTCTTGACAAAAGAAAACAAGCAGAAACCCATAGATGAGGATATTCATGTGTTAAACACAAATTCTCATAAGAAAGGTAAGAAGAAAAACTTCAAGAGAAAGAAGAATTCTTATGGGAAGGGATCATCCTAGAAAAGGAAAGACATCTCCCAAATACAATGTTTCGGATGTGATCAATATGGAAACTATGCAATGAAGTGCCCTGATAGAACAAAACAACAAGCATCTTTTGCTAAAGTGGAAAAAACAAATACAGACTATGACTCTGAGAAATTTGTCTTCTATTCAGCCTTATCAAGTCAAGTATCTAACAATATCAACAACTGGGTAATTGATAGTGGTGCATCAAGGCATATCACAGGGTTCAAAGAACACCTAGATACTATGACTGAAGAAACTGATGAAGAAGTAACTATTAGGGATGATTCTGCACATCTCGTAAAAGGGGTTGGAACTTGCACCATCAAATTGAATTCTGGTCTCTCCCTACAACTCACTGGAGTCTTATTTGTACCAGGAATAAAGAGGAATCTAATATCCATCTCTGCTCTTGAAGACAATGGATATAGGGTTACCTTTATGGATGGAAAAGTTTTGGCATGGCCAAAGAACTCCACTATAAAGAAAGCACAAACTATAGGTATAAGACAAGGTTATCTTTACAGACTGTGCACTGACATTAAACAAGCCCTTACCCTTGAGACTTCAGATTCAAATGAAATTTGGCGTCGAAAGATTAGGACATATTCATTTCCATGCCCTACCCTCTATGGAAAAACTAGTAACTGGATTGCCTAAATTAAAACAAATTCATGAAGGAGTTTGTAAAGGGTGTGCCCTAGGAAAGAATACAAAGGGATCCTTCCAAAATAGTTTGAGTAAAACCAAAAATGTGTTAGAACTAGTCCACTCTGACTTATGTGGACCCATGTCTGTACCCTCCATGGCAGGCTTCCTATATTATGTAATATTTATAGATGACTTCTCTAGGAAGACCTGGATTTATTTTCTTAAGTGTAAAGAGTCAAAAGAAATCCTTAAAAGGTTTAAGGAGTTCAAAGCTCTTACTGAAAACTTCTCCAAGAAGAAAATCAAAATTTTAAGGACAGACAATGGGAAGGAATACACGTCTGAAATCTTTAAGGAATTTTGCATGAATCTGGGATTAAGAGGGAGTTTATAGTAGCCTACAACCCTCAACAAAATGGTGTTGCTGAAAGGAAAAATAGAACTATTGTAGAAGCTGCTAAATCATTGTTGTTTGACCAGAACATAGAAACCTCATTCTAGGCAAAAGCCTCTAGAACTGTTGTATACATCCAAAATAGATGTCCACATTCTCATCTAGATAACGAGACTCCTGAAGAAGCTTTTACTGGCATAAAACTTGACATTAGTCACTTAAGGATCTTTGGTTGCCCTGTCTACATTCATGTACCTAAAGAAAAGAGATTCAAACTAGAACCTTATGGAAAGAAAGGGGAATTTGAGGGATATAGTGAAACCTATAAAGCCTACAGAATATTCATACCCGGGCAGAAACAGATTGAACTAAGTAGAGATGTCATATTTGAGGAAGACATTGCATTCAAAAAGGCAAGGAGTTCAAATGAGATAGAAATTCAAAATTCCCCTAGAGTCTTAGAAGAGGAACCTACTCCTGAGATTTAGAGGGAGTATCCTATAGAAATCATAAGTGAATTTCAATCTGCTTCAGAAGAGAATCCAAATGACAACAGCAAGAAGAGACCACTTTGGGCTAGGAAGATGATTAAAGAAGCTAAGAATCATGCAGCACCCAAGGGAACCTTAGGGAAAGTAAGAAACCCAAAAGATTCTCAAGCTATGTTGCCTTAATGAATGAGATCATCAGTTCAGAACTCACCAGTGTTACAGAAGCTTTCAAACATCAAGTATGGAAGGATGCAATGACAGAAGAGTATCGGTCCATTTTGAAAAATGATGTGTGGGATATAGTGCTTAGACCAAAAGAGAAATCTGTTGTCTCTTCCAAATGGCTCTTCAAAATCAAACATGTTGTTGATGGCAGTATAGAAAAACATAAGGCACATTTTGTGGCCAGAGGTTTCTCACAAAAGGAAGGTATTGATTATGAAGAGACATTTGCACCTGTTGCCCGGTACACATCTGTGAGAGCAGTGATAGCTATTGCAGCAGCTAAAGGGTGGAAGATCCATCAAATGGATGTGAAAACTGCCTTCCTGAATGGGACCATTGAAAAAGAAGTCTATCTAGAGCAGCCTGAAGGTTTTGTGATACATAAACCTGACTCACATGTATGCAGATTAAAGAAAGCTCTATATGGACTTAAACAGGCTCCCAGGGCCTGGTATGAAAGAATTGACAGCTTTCTCTTGGGACTAGGATTTTCCAAGAATGATGCAGATCCAAATCTTTATTTTAAGGTAATTAAAGGTGATATGCTAATAATTATTTTATATGTTGATGACCTGCTAATAACAGGAGATCACCTCATTGCTCAAGGTAAAAAGGATCTAATTTCAGAATTTGACATGAAAGACTTGGGCATTTTACATTACTTCCTGGGTTTAAAAGTTTGGCAGAAATCAGATGGCATCATACTAAATCAAGGAAAGTATACTATTGATATTCTAAAGCGATTTGGGATGTTGGATTGTAGACCCATGTCTACACCTATGGAAACCAACTTACACAAATTAAAAGAAGCAGCAACAGAATCCAAGTTTGCAGATCCCACTCTATATAGACAGATAATTGGATCATTGATGTACCTGGTTAACACCAAACCTGATATTTGCTATGCAGTGAATGCTCTAAGCCAGTTCATGTGTGAGCCAAAGGAAATTCACCTTGTTGTTGTGAAGCACATATTGAGATATCTTCAAGGCACTATTGGATATGGTCTTCATTACAGAAATGACCAACTAGATTTACATGGATACTCTGATTCAAATTGGGCTGGAAGTGTAACCAATCGGAAAAGCACATCAAGATGTTGCTTTAGTTTAGGATCGGCTATGATCTCTTGGATCAGCAGAAAACAATCTTCAGTGGCACAAAGCTCGACAAAAGCTGAATATATTGCAGCCTCTATGGGGGCAAGAGAAGCAGTATGGCTCCGGAAATTGCTTGTGGGACTCTTTGGTGAGCCTTTGAATCCTACTCTTATCCATTGTGATAATCAGAGTTGCATAAACTTTCAGTAAATCCAGTATTCCATGATAGATCTAAGCATATTGAGATCCCCTACCATTATGTAAGAGACATGGTAGAAAGGAATGTGATTCAGCTGGAGTATATCCGTACAAATGATCAAATAGCAGACATTCTCACCAAGCCTCTCTCCAAAATTAAAGTTGAACACTTCAGGAAGAAACTTGGTATGGTTGAAATGTAATTTGATATTATGATTGAAATTCAAATTGTTTAGTTGTACTAATATATTTAAAAGATGTTTAATGTGTAAACTCTTTTGTCATGTGTGTGAGTCCATGACTTTATGGGCTCTCTCTCCCCCTATGTACATTATTGAAAGGTGACGATCTTTCTAATAATGAACACTTGTATTTGACATTGTCAAGTGACGACTCTACAATGATGAGTTGAACTATCATGATAGATATCATGTGACTTGATATCTGTGAACATGTCACGATAATATCTCGTGGACATTTTGATAGATATCATGAGACTTGATGTCAATTGAAGATCATTATGATCCTTATGAGATAATCATGGTGGATAAATATATATATCCATGGATATGCCATGAATTATTATGGTAGACATCATGAGACTTGATGTCAGTGCACATACCATAATGAAGATGCGTTATGAAGAATGTCATGTGACTTGACAATTTTTGGAAACATATCATATCTTCAATATCATGTGTAAGGTGATATCTCTACTTACTTGTTTTGAGTTATCTTCCCTAGCTAAGGTAGCTTCGGTCAGATATAAATGATGATTGCATTTATGCATTATCATCATTCATATATAATCGAAATCTACTATAATATCTGCAAGTAAGTTATTCGAAATTCTGATCATGAGTAAATTCGAAATCAAATACTGATCGAACTTAGCATACACTAATCGCTGTTTGCTAAATACATGCGGGTGTTTGGAGATTAGCCACCGATAATTATCGGTTGGCTAAGAGGAGTCCGCGTACTCAAAGGACATGTCCTCTCATGAGACGCGTCTCTCCTTGAGGCGTGTCTCCCCTTCAAGATATAAAGACATAATTCGATCTTCTATTGTAGTATATCGAAATACATTAATATTCTGCAATAAGAAGATCAGAAACAAAACATTACAATTCTGACTTAGACTACATACACAAAATTTTTAGATTTAGGATTTGCTTATTCTCCACATAGAATATAATCTGATCAGATTTGGTTACATTCACAGGGATTATTTACAATTTTCTGAAAAATTGTACCAATTTTTTTATAGGGTTTTTTTGGTTGAAAAATAAAAATCCATGCAAAGAGTTTTTTTCAAAAAAAATTCTGGAAAAAAATTTACTGTGTTGTTTTATGAAGAGTTTTTTGACATTTTTTTCCTATCTAAAAAATCATGGGTTGCTGCTAGGGTTTGCAGACAAGTTTTTTGGGTGATTTTTTTCTAAAAAAAAAATCGTGCACCTAAAGATTTTAAAGAGTTTTTGAAAAAATTTCTATAAAAATTTTGCAATTCAGAAGTTTTTGAGGGATTTTTCTAAAAAAATCTTACTTTTAAGAGTTTTCGAAGGTTTTTCTGAAAAATCTTACAGTTTTTGAGCCTCTTTTTAGACGATTTTTGAAAAATCATGGGTTGTGCTAGCTGATTGTCCAGGTTGTGCTAGCTGATTGTCCAAAGTTTGTGCTAGCTGATCACAGAGTTACCTCGTTTTTTGTGTACTAGAAAATGGGAGGGATGGCTGCTTTGTCCGACGTCATGTTGGAAAGTACGTAGAGGTTCAATGGGAAAGTTATAATACCTAGAAGCAGAGGAAGCTCACAATTTTCTAGTGCCAGTGTCTTGATTTGATTGTTCTGTGGGAGAGGATCTGTAATCACGAGGCAGTTATGCTTCTCCAGTTATCAATCACTGATGGTATGTTTCTAGAAGAATAAGGGTAGACTTAGTTTATGTTTGTATGATGACCATTAAGGGAGGGTATTAAAATATTAAATGTAATATTAATGGTCATCTTAGCTTTAGTTAGTTTTTAGTAACTTTAGTTACACTTTAGTTGATTTAGCATCTTTCTGATTTCTGTTTTAGTTTGCTTTAATTTACGATGGTTTCCTTTTAGAAACATCGCCTTGTAATTTTATATATAAGGAGTTGTCTCCTCTTGTATATGTGTAATTATGAATATCAATTATCTTTTCATTTCCAATGGTTAGTTGCTTGGAGGGATTGGCCAACGAACGAGAGAAAACAATACTATTTTCCTCTTGCACTTTGGGCTCTACAAAACTCAAGAGGGTGATCCCACACAATGTACTTAAGGTTTCCTGTGTCAATTAACCATGTACTTTGCAAATAGCAAATTCATTCTCACAGATGTGCTTAATAGATGAAAATTCTCAAGAATGTGGCAGGTTCTTTACAACATTTAACATCTAAAGCATGATAATGGGCAATACAACACGAAACTTCAACAAATAAAAGATAACAAAGTATAGGCTTTGTGAATTTGTTCTCAGTTGAGGTGAATGATCCCCTGGAGCTATAATCTCAAACACAACTACCAAATCAGTGCCTAATCCTAGGGTGAAGAGTTAATTCCACTACAAACCATACAATATGACAACATTTAACCCTAGTATCTAAGAGCATTTACACAATTGCATTCCAATGTATGCACTTTGTATTTTGAATTCATCACTACTTATCAAATCCAAATAACATCCACACAAATCTATGCTTCAATAAAAGTAATTTAACTGATTCTTTGAACCAAAACCATAATCAAAGCATACACCATTGCAAAGGTAATGGAAACTAATGAAAGATCCTTGATCATATTTTCAATAATAATTCATGAAAATGCTACAATGGAGAGAAAATAAACTCAGAATTGTGAACAATATCTTTTCAAAAAATACTGGAGTTGTCATATAACAAACTTGCAGAAAAAGACTCAACTAATTAGCCTAGAACCAGCATCTATCTAAGTTCTCTATACTTACATTACAATCTGGAATCAATTCAACAACCAGGACCCCTTACAATGAAACAACTTCTCTCTTAAGAGAAAGGAGAAGACAATGGAAAAGCCCTAAAATCAATCTACCATTGACACATGGCACACCCAGCTCCCTTTGATTTGCAACTTGCTAGCATTTAGAAGATGTCTCTTCACTTCATTATTTTCCCACTTCTTCTATCTTCATTCTTGCAACTGAAATTTTTTTTCCTTTTCAGCTTGTTAATCCCGTGAAAACCCACTTGCTGGCCTCATTTTCATCTGAAAGTAAAAATATTTCACTTTTGGGTTAAAACCCACTTCACCAATTGCTATTTTCCTCTACATACAAAAACATTTTTACCTATATGCAAATATTCTCAAATTGGCATTCAAAACAAGATTTAAATCACACATCTTAACCATTTAAGGCCTTCATTTCAATCTGCATTAGTTTGACATTTTGTCAAACTGTTGATGCGTAATCCCTCCACCTGTGCATATTCAACCACTATTGAAGCATTCAAAATACCTGTGAAACATTGCAAAATTCATCCAAACATTTCTCTGCCCACTGGGATATAAAAAATATTTAATTACCATAAGAACTGTTGCCCAAGTGTTGGATTTGATTTTTGGGTCGTGAGCAATGGTTGCCAGGCGTTTTTCACCTCACAAGTAACCAAAAAACGTATAAAACTTTGCCTAAAATGCTTCCCAAGCAATAGAAATGGTTATGGCAACTTTTTGGAGCATGAAAGAACATTTTGCAGCTTGCAAATGCATTTAAAAATATGCCCAAAACACAAAAACGTGAAGACACTTCATCCACAGCCATTCACGAGTTCACAATCTCTCCAAAGCCCCTTTCCTCAAATCAAATGCTTATTTCAGCACTCAGAACATTCACATTGCCTTTTAAACACTTTTCCTTATAAAATTAGCCACCCAAATATTGACCAATGAGAATTCATCGCTGCACATGAAGCCATCGCGTTTTGGAGATGAACAAGCCCCTTCAATATTGCAATATGCGTTGGGAGTTTAAGGATAATAATGTGAAGGCAGCAAACTTTAATATTTGAAATATGCACATGAAAATATTTTAAATGCCATGTCTTCTACCTTTGAAAGCAACCCCTTTGATATTTATCAAAGAGAGCCATCGCACAGCAACAAGGCATCGCACATTTAAACTTGTTCTGCCCACCCTAAAATGCAATGTGCGTTGAGAGGAAATATTCATTCAAATTTTAATTTCACTATAATCTCCCTTGCTCAATCAACACTCAACGCTGGAAATAAAACTTTGGATAAGAGTCATGTGAGCAACAAAAAGCATAGGCAGCAGACTTTTCACAGCAGACTTTTCAAACCTCCATCACAAAGCATTGGTGCAGTGTGGTTTTAAAAAGGAGGGCCTTACTAAATGCAATGTGTGATGGAAACTTTGAGCCATCACACAAAGCATTACCATCGCTATTTGGAAATGAAAAGCTCCCTTAAAACGTCATGCGATGGGAGTGAAGTATTTAACTTTGAGAAATTTTGGAGAATGCATTTAATCTGCCTTTGCAATGTAACTTTAATTAAAACCTGCACAATGAAATTGCATCGCTCAAACTCAAGGCATCGCTGTTTTGCTCTCCTTCTCCATCCAAAACTGGCGATGGGCAATGGAGTTGTCGTACTGCCGTGAGTTGAAGTTTTTCAACCAATAAGAAGCAAGAATTGAACTTGCTTTCTTCATAAACATTTGAAAATGCCTTTCAAATTTTCCCTAAATGACTTCTCATATTTGTACAATATAAAATATTTAGAATATTTTAAATATTAGCATTTGAAACATTAGAAAAAACACAAATTTTAATTTCATCTGCCGACCAAACGGTGAAATTTTACTGCACACAAATGGGAACCCCTAGAGCCAAGACTTTTTGCGTGTGGCCATAACCAAATAATCAGATTTCGCCCAGCAATCAAAATTTAGATACCTCCTTTGTAAACTGGCTAGCCGAACGTGTTCACCGCAACTGAAATACATTAAAATAATGTATCAAATGGCCTCCATTTTTTATGAAAATGGAACTAAAGATGTTTTAGACCAAAACAAGAAATGGGTTGCCTTCAAAATTGTGAAATTTGCAACTTTCCGGAACATCAAATTTAGTCCAATCGTAGTTAGAAACACATTAAAAAGCCCATCAAAAATCATCCTGGAAGCACAAAACTGACAAGCGTACTACCATATGTACTAGGAAACATTCCACCATACAAATTTGCAAGATGACCTCCAAGTTGCAAAATATTAATCGGCGAAGATGGGCTCCAAGGTAGATTTAACAGTATGCCGACCTAACCTCTGTCGACACATTGAAAAGGCATAGGCACTTCAAATTTGCAAAATTTGAAGGTGCCATCAAGGTGTCCTTGATACATGAAGGGACATCGAATTTAAGGAACTATATGGACACTAGTGCATGCAGCAATGTAGGATAACATTGTAATGAGTATTTCACAGCAGCAATGCGTAGAAAACTATGTCACTAGGAGAATTTGTTCCCACTATGATCTTTTGTGCAAAATGGGAGCCACATCTTTTAGCATGTTTCTGACTTCAACCAGAATCAAAGGATGGTCTACTCTAAACAGGTTATTCTGCAAAATATCATTTCTGGGAAGAATATGCTGTTCCTGTCTATTAAAATATTTGTTTCCTATTCGTCTTTTACAAATCCTTAATGTTGATTTCAATTTAATAAAGAATTCTATCTTTTGAATTATGGCTTGAAATACAGCAGACTGTTCTTATTTTAAAGTGGAATAATGATCAAAGGTCTACTTAATGAATTCAGCATAAACACAGCCTAGGGGATTACAGATTATATTGCTATTAAAGCATTCTTTTTCCTTGGCAGTCTGCTAATTGTGTTGTTATATGACATCATCTACTCCAAAATAGAGGACTTGCAGCCCCTGCGATCAGATATTTCAACAAGGAAGTGGCACCAAGGAGCATGAGCCTGTAGGAAAACAGTAAATCAAACAACAGTAAAGAAGGTGTTTACAAATTGTAAGTTAAGGTAGAACCCATGAGATAAGATATCAAGGCATATGTGGCAGCTCTAAACAAGCTAAAAATGCATCCAAGACACCCCACTTAGAAAGAGGAGGAAAGAAAGTCTTAGATGAAGAAGATAACTCATGAGTAAGATCACAAGAAGCCCGACAAGGACAAAGGCACAGCTAAGATAAAAACTCAAGGTGAATGATCTAGCCAACTACCCTTTAATTTAGAGCCTACAATCGAAATTCATCCCTTTTAAGGACACGCATATAACAAAAGGCTAGATAATTGCTAGAACAAATAGAGGTTTACGTAGTGAAGAAGAAAAGATTCCTAAGGCATTCCTTAAAATGTGCAGCCATGCTCTATCAGTGTAAGAATCATGTAGATGCATAAATTCTTAGAAGGAAGGCGCATATTTCTACGAGCAAAGGAGGTTCATGACAATTCTGGTGCAAAACTAATATATTTAAAAATTAAAATATCTCATCTAGATTGAAAAAAAGCAAGAGAGTAGAAGTGACTGAAAGCACTAATATACGGACATTTGCACAAACTTACCTTTCAAGTTAGGTTGTAGAACGCCCTCTTTGAAAGACATGTACCGCAACTCGAAAGAATGCATTGAACCGGCAACCATCATTTTCAAAATTGCAAGTACTACAGCCTGAAGGAATATGCTGCCATACCTTTCACTGAAGGGTGGAATCGCCGGTAGCAATATAAAATAGAAAAACCAAATACGCCCGCGCAGCAGAAGGAAACCCACAGAATTCAATAATAAAGGGTTTGGATAAATGAATCATGGGTTACCTATATAGAAACCAGTAACTATGAATTGGCCGACCTAACTCATTGTTTCCCCGTTGAACGTTGGTATTTCCTCCACATTCTTCTGTTCTCCATCGTTTCTTCTGTTCTCCATCAATACTCCTGCCGCTGGAGAGCTTAAAACCTTAAAACCTTAGCCATTCGCAACAGTCCTTTTCTATCCCTCGTTCAAATGCATCGAAAAAGAAAAGTAATTCTTGCGCTTAAAAATTAAAAAAAAAATGGTTAAAAAAATAAGTGAAAAAAGTCTCATTGGGTAGGTCGGTCGAAGAGCCGAAATTTGATGGCCGTTGCCCGTAATTGGAGATTTTTACTGTAAAAATAATTGAATTTTTGGGAAAATATTTGGGCAGACCGTTAAAAATTATATAAGATCATAGTTTAATATATATCAGAATTATGATATATTTTTTCTATTTAAAATATATGTTCATGTTTAAAAGGTAATTTTGAATAATTTATTGTCAAATAATATTTTTTTAAATATTAAATTTTAAAGTGGGCGGCTAGGTGGGTGGCCCTCCAAGCTGGTGGAGGGCTTATCGTTGGTTGGTGAGGTGGCATCCTCGTGGGGCGTCCAACATGGAGGTGGTTGTTGGGGTAAGAGTTTGATCACCTTGGATTTGGCGAGTATTGGTAATGATGACTGAGAGTTAAGAGTGTTTTCTAAGGAAAGCTTGGCATACGAGGCATGTGAGGAAGGATGAAAACATTTGTGCGAGGATAGCTTGCCTTGCATCGTAATTTTGGTTGGCTCATGGGAAGCTAGAATTGATCGACGGCTGTGGGCTTTATTTATGAGTGCAGGCGTCGGTTTTATTACAAAGTTAGCTTGTTTGTGTGGGTAAACTATGGAAGGTGGAGAACTAGTGGCAAGTTGTTGCTCGGCTTTTGGAGACATCTGAGGATGGCTTTAGTCAAGCGCTCAAAATTCGTAATTGCAGTTTTAGTTGAGGGTCTGGCATGGTTCGGCACCTACACTCCAATTTCTCTAAGGGAAAAATCAAGGCAGGCTACGTTCCGTGCGATAACGAATCAAAGGCTAAAGCGAGTCTTGCTTAACAATGATCCTCTCATGGTTGCAACGGTAAAGATGGTTGTGGGGGAAGGCCACATTGAACGGAATGAGTACGGAAGGGACAATGCTCACATTTCCTCATGTTTTTTGGCTTCTCTGCTTAATAGCCAAGTACCAAAGGTGAAAGCGAAGGAGTTGTTGGTGCGGTTGTTTCGTAAAGATTTGGTTGGTGGTGTGGAGGAGACTTTGAAAGCGGCGATTATCGGCACAGGGATCTCATGCCCTACGGATTTGGAGCTTCTGCAGAACACGAATGAGGTGATCAAATTATTTCCCTTCCTCTTGGATTTGAGTGATGCGGCTCTCATGCGCCATCAAATGATCGTGGTTGTGGCGGTGGAGTACCTAAAAAAGTTGTTAGGGTTAATTGCGACTGGTGGTTTCAAGTGGGTGGAGGATTTTGCATCCTTTGCCAATCTCAATGGGTTTCTATGAACTGTGAGCTTTCCATTTTTGGCAAAAATTTGATATAGTTTGATGGGGTATGCGTGTTTAGCATTTTGGTTCTAGCAACGGTAATGCCAATTTTGTAAAATTTAGCTTTGAAAATGTTATCTGTGATGGTTGCGAATATAATGGTAGTATCTGGGCTTTGGTCAGACAGTGATTTTTCCTGTATAGCAAACGGGTGTATATTTTCATATTTAAATTAATATAATATAAACTCTTACGTATCAAAAAAAATATTAAATTTTAAAATAAATTAAAATAGATTCAAAAAAATCGTAAACTTTCAAAATGATTAAAGATAGGCAATTAGTACAAAAGGGGTAATCCTCCAAACTCTGAGCCACGGCATAAACCCTTGTGACCTTGAAAGCTCCAAAAAATATCGACTTGACAAGTAGGATCGACCATCCAATTTAGACCTTAATTGGTCAATATTTTAGTTCAAGGTGGAATTGTGAGTTTAATATTTAAATGAATATTTCACGTGATTATTTAGGCTAGTCACTATA
The DNA here is from genome assembly GCA_007258455.2 of Sequoia sempervirens. NCBI lineage: Eukaryota > Viridiplantae > Streptophyta > Pinopsida > Cupressales > Cupressaceae > Sequoia > Sequoia sempervirens. The sequence goes on from VDFB02321193.1 coordinate 66,415, forward strand.
TTTAAGTATTTGATGAATCGTTGACTTAAGAAATGAGTTGAGTTCAAACTAGCATTTACACTTAATGTGTAATGAACATGTCGATAAGACTTAAGTAACCACAAAATTTTAAATAAATGTAAATCTTTTATTTATTTTTTAATGTGACTTATTATACAAAGGTATTGAACAATGAGTTGAAGTGTGGTTGTTAGAAAATAGATCTTTGGTTACTAATCATCACAAATAAATATAAAAAATAAATGGGAATTGCAAGATGCACAAATTCAACACTTTGCATATTTTATACATGAGAAAAACCCTTCTTCATAAAAAAAAACTTCATAAAACATCATTCTATTATAAAACACTTACAAAATTGTCTATAAAAATATAGATAAGATCTAATTGAATTAATTCTCAACACGAGAGAAGCTCCTTAAATGTAAGAAAGGAGTTACAAAATACCTAAAGGGATATCAATCACACCTATAAAACTACCATTTATAAATAATTAGTAATCTAATAATTTATTGGATTATTAAGTATTTAAATAGTATATAATTTATTAAACATGTAATAAAAATAAGATTATATACCTTATTTTAGAACAATATATAAATGTTATAAAGGTATGACCCCTAAAATATTATGTTCTACACTCCCCTTAATGTTGATAGGAGCATAATCTGACAATTTTTATAAAAGAAAAAAGAAGTACCCCAATAATGTAGGTCTTCTTTCATGGAGATAAATAGGGACACAATATATATGCCAAAATGAGGATAATGTATTTTAGCCTACATGAAAGTCATTTTATCATAATTTATAATCTTATTGATTTAAAATAATTATTTTAATGAGGTCTTGTGAATATTTTATTGGAGCCCAAAACTCCTCAAACTAGTCTCTTCCAAGCTCATTACATAGTGCCTTTAAGTCTTATATAAAATAATATTTTTACAAGTGAAATAATTATAGAGAGAAAAATTATACTAGCCCATAGGTTTTGTGTATAATGTCTAGAGATCTTATTTATATGTCTATTAGATTTTAGATATATAGTTTAGCCACTAGAAAGTAACATTAACATTCACACTCCCCCTCAATGGTGACTTTTTAAGGCTAAGCATTGATCTAATATTGAATAATTTAGTACTACACAAAGGTTTGATATATGATTACTAAAATTCAAACCTAGTTCAACTTGATTATAGTATATATTCCATCTAATAATTAGATGAATGGGCTTGGAGAGAATTTTATTATGGAAAGCTTTGCTTTTCTTAATCTTTATAGAAATAAAAGTCTTTATTAGGAGTAAAATGGTCTTGGTTATCATATAATAAAGTCAAGGACTTTCACTGATACCCAAATGAAACTCTTTCACTAATCTTCTTAGTCACATTGAGTTTTTGGAGATACTTTTATACATTCATTGTTTTGGTTAAAGAGCTATAGAAGGTAGCTATCTTAATTATTCCTCCATCCATGGGATAGCACATGCACCATTTTTTTAAGAAATGGTCAAAGGTATATTTCCTACAAATAGAATCACAAGCATGTCAATAACACAATAATATAAATAATTTTTATTCTTGGTGTAGGAATAATAAAGACCATGATTAATGATACATTTAGTGTGCATTTTTCACTTTATAATGATTGTATCTAGCACTTTGCAGACATCTAGATGTTGTACATTAGTTTCCCTAGATGGACATTTTAGCAAGTAGTATTTAAAACACTCTAAAAACATTCAATATTTTTAGATAAATACATTTTAGGTTTAAAAATTTTAATTAGCTTGTACAAAACCTAGAAAGATTTCCTTATATTTAAACAATAATAGTAATCATGTTCATACATAAAGATAAATTGCATATTTAAATATTTATCCAAATCTAACAAACCCAAATTATAAATACTATTTTCCTTTCAAGTTAGTACCCTAGATTATCAATTGAGTTTATAGGAATGTAAAATTAATTACAAAGAATCTTTTAAAATAATCTAGTTTGTAATGCATTACAAATGTTGTTACAACAATGATAGCAAACTCAGAACAAATCTTTGCTACAACTATGAAAGCTCAAATACGACCTCTAAGTGAAATTTTCCTTTTGACAAAAGGGGTTGCATCCTATAACATGCACAAACAAAGGGGTCCTTTGATTATTTATAAATCTAAGGTTTTTAATCCTCGAATCTGGGTGATGTGCAAGCACTCAAAATATAGATTATGGTTAGGGTTTCTAGATGTATTTTCATAATAATCCCTCCATGAAGACTCTAGACTATTACTATCCCTAGAAAAAAAATTGATATTTGCATTAAAGTCCTCAAATACCAAAATGGTAAGGCATTGAGGATACCCATACATATTGAGTGTTATTTTACCTTTAATCACACATGAATTGTGCCCACATTCGTAGGGTTGTACTTTAGATGCATGGGGGATATGATCCTTGCAACTTGTAAAAGTCCTTTGTAATAATGGCATGAGGTCCTATGTGTTTTGAACCCTAACCACCACATTAATGGTAGCAAGGGTCATTTTTCCATTTTCATATATAGAGGTACATGTAGATCCATGCCCTAAAGATTAAATAATGTTTCCAAGTGGAGGGACCTTTTCTAGAACTTATAGCATCAAAATTGAGCATTATAGGTGCTCTATGACATTCTTGGAGGTAGGTGAGGTGAAAAATAAAAAATGGTAAGTTTTGAAAACTTTGGAGTTTATGAATGATAAGAAGCTCATAACATTAAGATAGGTAGACAAGGGGAAGTTTAGCAGCATCCCCAAAGAAATAGGATAATGGAAAGTGTCGAGGATCAAGGATGACTCATTCCTGGTACCACATTTAAGGTAAGCTCATGCTATCAACTTTGATAGGATATACACAAGAAGTTATCTAGTGCAAAAGTTTGAGAGATGCTCTAGAGAAGTACTCAACTAAAGAAATGAGCAAACTTAAATGATATTTATGAAGTTTTTGAAGGGTTTCAAAGTTGGGCATGAAAAGAAACAAGTGTCTAAGTAGATTTAAGGTTGCAATTCCAACTCTAACAAGTTAACTTAGTAAAAATATTGAGTTAGGAGTAAAGAATTAGGAGTTAAGGATGACATGAGAAGGGTAACCGAGAAAAGAAAACTTTGAAACTTCAATGGGGGGTGAAAGAAAGGCATAATGGTATGGACAAGTCTAAAAGTTTGGTGATAAAGAGACTAAGAAAAGGTAGAATTGGATGGAAAGGTATCCCTAGATGAGGAGCTCTATAAGTTTGACAACAATCAAACTCTTAGAAAACTAGACATGTGCCAAAATTTAGTGACTTTAGGGATTGTAGATAGACATGTAGAGAAATAAGAGGAAGAATACACACAAAATTGGAGTAAGGAAGATGTGAAAAAGAGGAAATAGGTATTTTGGTCCATAACATAATGTATTACAAGAAATAGACATGAGAAATAATGTCATTCTTTCTCTAGATCTCTAATTAAAATAATAAATTTATAATTAATAAAAAATATCTAAAAAACAATAATTTGGTTAATGAATTTGAATAGAATAAACTTGTATAAATGTTACAACTCTTGCAATAGAATATATTGATAACAATGGATTGTTACGACGGTAAATACAATAACAACAAGACAATTACAAATCTAAAACAACAATGTTCACTCTAGATTTCCTTATAGTTCCTTGATGCTCTAATGCACTCCCTAAGTGAGAATGCTCCTAAGAACTAATGGGTTTTCATCCTCTAATTTCAGTGACCAATGTGGTTTCATCCACTTATCACAATCTCTTATGGGTTTTTGTGTATAAAAGATTGAAAATAACATGCCCAAAAAGACATAACCTAACATTATTATGCAATCAAAATGTTTCATAGATTTATATACAATCCAAAGATTAAATTTGTGATCAAGCCTCAAAATGGTTCCAATACCCAAATTTGAATCTGCATGCTACCACATATCACCCTATGTGCCTTGCATTCTTTCATCGCCCCTAATAGGTCAACCTCACGACCCTTGCATCCCTTCTTTCTATCCCACACACCACTATTTCACTCACTAATACACACACTACCAGGTGAAGCCACATAAGTGGTTTACACTTTGAAGGAGGAAGGAAAAGTCACATTTTTGTGGTTTCAATAATTCAAGGGATTCACTCAAACTGGTAGGTTCGGGCAAACCCATTAAACCATTCGGTCGAACCATATGGTTCAAATGAACTACCAATTCGCCTGAACCCCTTTAAAGTCAACGATTTAATAATATTTTAAAGGGTTTGATAGAATTGGGGTTCATTCGAACCCCCTGAAATAGGGCATTTTAAAAGATTGTCATTGTCGAGCCGATAGTGCTTTTTTTTTCTGCAGTGAACGTGAACCTAGAGCATGTGAAGCACGAAAAACAACGAATTTGTGGGCGAATCTCCAACATACCACCTTCAAGCAAGCTATTTCCATCACCTTCAACCTCCTTCAACCTCCACAGTGCTTTCAAGGTTGGTTTTATTTTCCCATGGCTAATTGTATTGCATTTGTTTGAAAGTTTCTAAACCTTAAATGAACAAATCTATTTTGTGTGTATGTGTATTCATAGCATTCCATAATTTGTTTGTGCGTATGATAGCATTCCATGAGACCAAAGCTCCCATTTAGATATACCTTGTTCCAAAGCTCCCATTTTAATTTGATATACCCTATTCCAAAGCTCCCATTTTGGCATAGGCAGGGTGAAAGTTTTGGAATTTGGCTTTACAGCTGCCAATTGCATTTGCTTGAAAGTTTCTAAAGCCTTTTCAACAAACCCATAAAAATGTTGTGGAATTTGGCTTTATAGCTGCCAATTGCATTTGCTTGAAAGTTTCTAAAGCCTTTTCAACAAACCCATTTTAAAATGCTATGAAATTTGGCTTTACAATTGCCAATTGCATTTACTTGAAAGTTTCTAAAGCCTTTTCAACAAACCCATTTTTAAATGTTGTGGAATTTGGCTTTATAGTTGCCAATTGCATTTGCTTGAAAGTTTCTAAAGCCTTTTCAACAAACCTATTTGCTACATATGTTAGAATCATGGCATTCCATAAGACCCTTTTCAAATTTGAAACCAATATTTGGGCATTGTGAATATCTGAACCTTCATGCATAGATGGACCTAGTTCTACATTGGCAATATTTTTATGCAATATCTTCTTCAATTTAATCCATTGTGGGTTCATTAATTTCTACAAACTAGTTACCAAAGGATTCAAACATCAACCAAGAATTTGTATGAGATTTATTCAGTTGAGGAGCAACTCTTAGCAATTTAGACACTACATTAAAACTTGGTTCATATACTTGATATTTTTTCTTTTATTTGTTACAATTTCTTTAAGCCATAGGGAAGGAGATGAAACTGTTTGGGATTTGAATGTTAAAGGAGGAAACACAATTGTAGGAACATAATTAATATTGATGTTATCTGATAAGACTTCCAAGTTTTCATGGCTTGCAAGCTACCATGTGCCAAGCTAGTGAGACTATAGCCACCCCTTGAACAATGTGAATGATCTCCACAATCACCCCACCTTGTTAAGAGATTGTAACAATGGATCCATACACATACACACTCAAGATTAATTTATGAAAACATTGAAGAACTTGTTAGGTACACATATGGCTTCCTCAAACATACATAAAATATCTCTCTTGATCTAAATAAAGGTCTTGGATAAGGAAAAAAAGCTTAAATCCAAAGGAAAAACCCTTATAAAGTCACAAAAACCATTTAAAGAACATAAAGAAGACTTGTCCATTATTTTAAATAAATATGCACAAAGAGGAAATTAGCCAAAAATCTTAAGGCTCCATTCAATTGTGATAATCATATTATTTAACAAACACATGAAAATAACATAAAAAATAATAACACCATTATTTTCAAAGAAAGGTAGAGTTAGGAAAGGAATAAAATATCACAAGAGAACTATCTCTAGTAAAATTTAAAATCCAAGGAGATTTGATATGTTGATAGAACACCCTTTCCAATATTCTCACAAGCTTTACCAAATCCTTCTCAATCCAAACCCTATTGGTTTCTTTCACTTCCCTCTTCTCGAGATCCTTGAATTATATAATAATCAAATCCCAAAAGAAGCAACCCCTCTTCTTAACCTTTAATTTTGGATAAATAAGATGAATCTAATATATATTGCTTGACCTAATGGATTTTTAACATGTTTCCATTTATTCAAAGAAAAGAAGAGAGTCCACAAAGGAATTTTGAGTAAATAAGGTAAGTTTTAACTTATAATTTAATGTGGTAACTCTTGGATATTTTCCTCACCAAAATATATCTCCAAATTTAAATCTAAATGTGCACCCAAAAAAATACAATAACTAAATTTAATTAAAAAAGTGGACCATCTATGACCTATGAACTTCTCGAAGATGTCATTCCCATAAATGATAAATTAAAAGTTAAGTTATGACCTACACCAAAATGACATGAAATTATCTTTCTAAGATGTCATATTTGCATAAATCCCTCAATGAAATTTTTTAACTAATTTTAAACACTCAAACAAATACATATATATGAATATACTTCATTTATAAATTCTTGGAATATATCAATCCATCATAATTAAAATCTTAGACATCGTGCATAATATTTTTGATGTATTCACAAAGCCACCTAGGGTCTCATAAGACTTGAGTAGGTGAATACCAATATGCATATCTAATGGTGGGGTAAATGGCAAAGGATTAGGAGTAAGTTCATATACATCTATTACTTATTTTGCAATCCAATATATTGGTTGGAGAGGTTGCATTTGAAGAGAAAAAGTGAAGATAAGGTCTATTAAAATATGACTCACCATCTTCTCTATTCTTAGGATTTTGGAGTATATCAAAATATCCAACCTATATTTCATTGTAGATCTCAACCAATCTTTGCTTCAACTTCCAAATCATCCACACAATCCTCCCTGTTCAATATTCAATATGTGAAACATAATTATGAGGAAGATACAAATAATCCTTGACATAGCTTTTTGTATCAAAGGATAATATGGTTTTATAATTTTAAACTATTTCCAATTTTGAAATCAAAATACAATCAATTATCTATTTAATCTCAATAATCATAATTTTAAGGCAAACATAAATTACTTGAATCTTTTTAAGGTCTCTCATTAGATTCTACAAGTACTCTAACTTAAATTTAAAAAACAACATTAAAATCCACATAACAAATTTCAAAGACATAATATTATTACAATATTATTTAAAAATCTAATTGTAATGAATGTTATAGTAATAAATATTCAAATTTTAAATCTATGAAAATATATAACCAAATGATCCTTAATTTTCATATATCATTTGTGATGAGAATGTTGAATATTAGAATTTTTTAGGCCAATCTTAGGCACTAATTCACCATTGTTAAAATGATCCTTAGTTTATTCATTATTTTTTTTAGGATTATAAATTTTTACAATTTCTATTAAACCAAATTCAAAATAATGGTATAGATTAAGATTCTTGTCTTTATCGTACATTTGGGTCATGTTTGATTAGATTTACTATCATATTTAGAAGTTGTATTTTGTTATTATATATTTTTTAACATATATAAAATGTATGGTTGGATTAGTGAGATGTTTATAACAAGTATACAATATGAAGTCAAACTTTATTAGATCAAGATTCTTAATAAATTAGGAATAATGATTAAATTTATAGTTTTATACAATCTATAAGTATAAATAGTTTGATGGTAGAAACTTTATACATATAAAAATATGATAAATGTGTGGTTATTTTGCTTTACAATCTATAAATTTTTGATGTACTTGGCTATATAATTGAGATGATTCACTCATAATGTAATGATAAAAATTTAGTACATGAAAAAAATATTTATGAGACATCAAGCTACCATTCTACATAACTCTCATGGAAATAAGAATATTATTTTATTTTAACTAAATATTGTGTGTACTCTATCTTGAATTACTAATTAATTTTGAATTATAAAATTATAATTTAAAATAAAAGCATCCTTTGTAACATAGAATAGATAGGTTAATTAATGAAATAAAATATGTTTTTATATTAAGAAAAATTTACAAATATGGAACTCATATGAGAAATTGACTAAGACAACTCTGTGTGAGAATTAAGATGAGAATAATATATACCTTTCAAGAATTAACATTAGATTAAGACTTGGATCATATTGTATAATCACGCTAGAAACCAACAATGGAAGATTGAGAGTCTCAACTAAGAATTCCACCTTATAAATCACATTCATACTAGAAGCCAACAACTAGAGACCAAATTTCATAGAGTTCATGTGTTATATATCATGCCTTTGAGGGGTCCACAAGTACTGTGAGCCTTTTGAAATCCTTCTCCATATAAATGCACATCCATTCCAAGACCATTGGGAGGTGGGTATCCCAATTCCTTAATTTCTTGTAGGAATTTAATTTCAAGAGTAGGACATTGTGACTTTGGCATGTAAGATAAGGTAAAACCATAAAATTCATGAAATGGAATATTTGGAATAGGTGTGTAGACCATTTGTAACTAAATTTAAGCATTAAATTAATGGAAAAAGATAACTATTAAGAACTAAAAAAATGATCCAAACCATAAAGGAAAATAAAATATTAATGGAAAAAGATAAATATTAAGAACTAAAAGAAGGATCCAAACCATAAAGGAAAATAAAATATTAACTTAAAACCTCAATGTCAAAACAAGAGTTGAGATAAAATTAGACAAAATGTTAGTAGGGGGAATGCTCAAAAAATTTGAAGATATGGTAGATGAGACCAAACAAAGAAATCACATTTTCTTCATCTATGATACCTAATATTCCATACAAATGATCTTATTCCAGGTGAAATATGGGTTTTCAATATAATGACATGACAAGAATATCACCTTAGTAGTTTTTGACATCTTTATTCTTGTCGTAAGTCACAAATTCACAAAATCACAAAAATTCTCAAAAAGTTGATAATTTAGGTAATTGATAGTTGATTTGAGATGTGACCTCATTATATTCACTAAAACTTGAATTATGTGATTAATTTAATCATTCAATTAGGTGAAAGTGAAGGACCATATTAATGTTTATTCAATTTTCAATTTTTAAAATTTAAGTATTTTGATTAATCACTAATTCAATTTACATTGGTGGAAGATTTGAGGTAATAGAAAAAATATGTACAAAGATTAAATCTTCATTTTCTCCTATTCTTTCATTATTTCTTTCTTTTTGTACTAGGGTTAAATCTTCATCTAGGTTTGTTGTGTACTTATAAGAAACCTTTATTCCTTAGTATCATGTTCTTGTACATTGTATGGTAACTTTCATTATAAATATTATGTGCATGTCCCTTCCTCCTATCAAATTTTCTTTATGGATGTGAGGAAGTTTATTTCTAATTTTTTGGTTTCCTCCTTATCAAAATATTGCTTCAATAATTTAGAAATTATATTTACAAGCTTATCATCTCTCTCATTTTCTTCTCTTATTTGTACCTTCAATAATGACTAAATTGATTTTACATGACCACCAATGTTAAGTAATGATGCTTTCCCTTTATTGCTAGTTCTAGGAAATAAGAAAGATGATTAAAAGATAAGAAAGATGATAAAAAGATGTGTGTGTCCCATAGAAAAATGGCCCCTTATCATTTTCATGGCCTTTTAGGTCTTGAGGAATGATTAAAAGATAATAAAGATGATAAAAAGATGTGTGTGCCCCATAGAAAAATGGCCCCTTATCATTTTCATGGCCTTTTAGGTCTTGTTTCATGGTGTTGGAACTATGTTGCTCTGATTTTATGTTGTAACATGGCTTGAACATGCTTATTTATGTACTAAAACTCAAAGAACAACATCTTGTGAAGGTTTTGTGAAGTGTTGTAAGACATTTCTACATTCTTCTAGACTCTATTTAATGCAATTTTCCTAAATATCACCTTTTTACTCATCAAAAAGTCCTATTTTGAAGTGTTGTAAAGTCTTGTAACAAGCTTTCATGCTCTTTTGGGCATATTTTCACTATTTACACCCTTCTCATGCTTTATTTGGTCTTTTTATGCCCTCATAAGTTGTAATTAAGTGTATTTTTTAATGTAATCCTACAAATAACATTAAATACAACATTTTTCACAACACTTGCTTTTAGGTCCTACGTGGGACCCATTCGCCATGGGTGGCGAATGAGTCTTCCTTGGCCCCAAGTTCAAAATATTTCAAATTTCCTTTCGGGATTTTATTCAAAATCACTTGATGTCAGCCTATGATGAGGTATGAATGGATACTAAGGCACAAGAATTATATAAATAAGTGATTTTCACCTCATTTTACATCTCCCACAATCCTCTAACATTCACATATCATATTCAAGCAATCTCAAGCATTCAAGCATTTTACATCAACAATCCAAGCACTATTCAAGCACTTTGAAGCAGCTAATGACATTACTTCAGACTTGCATTATCAAGGGTTGGGTAAGTTGATATCACTTGCATGTTATTAGTTTATCTTTCTCTTTCATTTCATTATTTTTTCAAGGGTTTAATTACCAAAAGTGGGGTTTGACCAACACAAACCCCTATTCACTAACCCTCAATCATTTTCCCCCTATTGCATGTTTGTTTGGAGCTCTTTGTATGCATATTTGATAGGTTATTAGGTGTTGAAGATTGATTTCCAAGTCAAATAGGTGCTTCAAGTCAACTTGAGTCAAATTCAAGCTTGGAGAGAGTTATTTGTCTATTTTTCTGCAGAACTGACTTTGACAACCCACCAAGCAGACTTTTCTAGATCTGGTGTTGCAGAGTTATCTCTTGATTTTTAAGAAATTTGGGAGAGGACTGATTTTCCACCTATGGCAAATGAGTCCCACCTTAGAATTGAAAATCTAAATTTTGTCAAATTCCAGATCCCGACAGACAAAAACAAGCTCCCGACACTTTTTCACCAGGAGGACTAATTCGCCACCCTAGGCAAATGAGTCCCACTGTGAAAATTCAATAATTTCCATCAACATTCAGAACACTCTAGAATCATCACAATTCATCCAGGTGCACTCAGATTCATCTCTATACTTTTTGTTTTGCATTATTTCTTCATTTACATAGTTGTTTGCATATCACAATGTGTTTTCAAACATAGGAGTAATTGCACTTTTGCATTCATTTTCGGTCATTCAGATTAGTCAATTGCATTTATTTAAGTTCATTTACATTAAACAACATTACATACATCCTAATTTGATGGTACATTAGCATTTTTGGCCCTATCTCTCTCCTTTTAGGTGAAAAACCCTAGAAGTGCAAGAGTAGTCCATAGGGTCCCAAAAATCTATGTTTCTGTGTGAAATGACTTGAAATGAGTATTTATAAGCAAAAATACCTTATTAAATTCCCATTAATTAGACCTAAGAGGCCAACATTCATGAAAAATTAAAGTTAAATTGATTAAATTCCTGCTTAAATTTGAACTTTCCCTCAAATGGGACTCATTCGCCACCCTTGGTGAATGGTGTAAGGAAAATTAGATGTGGAAAACAATTCTCCTAACGTCAATACCTCAGGAAAGAGTGCAAAAATACTTTTAAATTTTCAATTACAGTCAAAATTGAGATGCACTATGAGACAGATTTCAGAAACAGAGTATTTAGACAAACACACATGAACACCAGATATACGTGGGAAACCCCTTACGGGAGAAAAACCCACCACACCAAGAGAAATCACTTTGTATTACAGTAATCAAAATTACATACAATTCCAGACTTATCTTTCTGGTGTCATTATACAATAGCATTCATCATGTACATTCTTCAAATAGAAACTTCCAAGTTACAACCTTTACAGATTTTAATTCCTTCATTGATACAGTTTGAATTCTTCACACTTCATTGTTGATCGAACTACTATCCAACCCCCAAGCGTCTGCAACTTCCAACTATATCCATGGTGTTCCCTGACTGTTGAGATTTCTCACAGAACTGTCGCACTGAACCAACTACTAACGGTTCACTTTCAGCTTCCTCTATTCATCCACAAGATTCCAAGTATGACAGTTAGACGGTCAACATAAATTGTAATGCACCGGCATCTCGGTGAGACACTAACAGTGTCTTGTTGATGCCACATATACTTCATACTGAAGTCGCCAAGAATCATCATAGTTTCTAGGATGTTCTATCGAGCTCCATAAGTTACACTGAGCCACCAAACAGTCGCCCAAACTTACCGCTTTCACCAAGAGATCATAGCGAGTCACCAAAGGTATACGGCAGACTTAAGTCATATCAAGCTTCAAGAGACAGTCGGCAAGACTCACATATATCGCCGAGAGTTCATACCGATCTCCATATGTTTCACCGAAGTGTTCAACATAAAACAGTGTCGGCAAGACATGTAGCTCTCGCTAAGACTTCTTATCGATCTCTATGACTTATCCCTAAAGCTTTTTGTCTGTCGCTAAGAGTTACCCCAAGACATACACCTATCGGCTAGACAATCGGCTTTCGCTGAGACACCATACCAAGATCCATATGTTTCACCGATGATCAACTATCGCCAAGAGCTACCCTGAAGACTTCCAAAAGGTGATTCTTTCGGTGAGACCTTGAATGTTCACTAAGACGTTTCTCCGGCCACTATGAGTTACTCCGAATAATGCTTGGATGAGTCCTCGTCGGCAAGACTTCCACTATTCGTTAAGACATCTTCTCGAATCATTAGAGTTACCCCGAAGACATCAATACATACGCTATCAGCAAGAGATCAACACTTCGCTAAGACATCTTAGCAAAAACCTTTAGCTTCACCGAAGATCATAGTCGCTAAGAGTCTCGTCGATATACGATTGAATGGCCTGTCGGCCAAAGGTCTCCCAATCGCTCTAATGTCATAACGAATACATCATGCTACAATGATAGACTCCACAGTGCAACCTTTCAGCAAGACAATGACAGGGTCACAACGACTTGTTCAGAAATGAATAAAGCAAATTGCTAGTCGGCCAGACATGGAACTTGTCACACTGACTTGGCACTCATGGAGGTTTCAGCCTATAATGTTTGAGACACATATTTCCAACAATCTCCCACTTGATGAAGATCATTCGAGCACCTCCAGAGCATAATAATACTTACTAAAAAACATGGGCACTAAGGCCCATTGAACTAGCACACCACCTGGACTTGTTTGTGCTCACAGGCTTCGTCAATGCATCTGCAACATTCTTCAGAGTATCAAACTTTTCCAAATTGACCTTTCCATCCTCAACCATATCTCGTACAAAGTGGTACTGTACATCAATATGTTTCATCCTGGCATGGAAAGTTGGATTCTTTGCCAGACAAATGGCACTCTGACTGTCACATAAGATTGATATTTCCCCTGCATCAAAACCAATGTTAGAACACAAACGTTTCAACCATACAACTTCTTTACAAGCATGGGTAGCTGCCATGTATTCAGCCTCTGTAGTGGACAAAGCGACTACAGCCTGCCACTTGATCATCCAACTCACTGCACCACCATTCAACATGAAAACGTATCCACTGGTGGATCTCCTGCTGTCAATGTCCCCTACCCAATCAGAATCTACATAACCACGAATGCTGAGAGTCCTCTGTGATTCAACTGAATTTCCATGGTAACACAAAGCAAAATTTGAAGTTCCCTTCAAATACCTAAACACTCTCTTCACAACATCCTAATGTATTCTTCCTAGATTAGCCATAAATCAACTAAGTACTCCCACTACTTGGGCAATGTCTAGCCTTGTACAGACCATTGCATACATAAGATTGCCTACTGCACTAGCATAGGGTACATTGGTCATGTCCTCCATCTTAGTAGGAGATTTTGGACAATCCTCAATAGATAGCTTCATTCCCTGCATGACTGGAACAACTAACTTGCTTGCAATCATTCATACAAAATCTCTCTAGAGCAGTCTTTATATACTTATTCTGACTGAGCCAAAGCTTTCTATTCTTCCTGTTCCTGGTTATCTCCATCCCCATAATATACCTTGATGCACCAAGATCCTTCATTTCAAACTTAGCAGACAACTGAGACTTAAGATCAGAAATCATTAGCTTGTTATTTCCAATGAACAACATATCATCAACATAAAGAGCAATAACAAGCACTTGATCACTTTCAGCTTTATAGTATACACAATGATTAGATTTTGATCTCACAAAGCCTAAAGATAATACATAGGTATCAAATTTCTGGTACCACATTCTAGGTGACTGCTTTAACCCATACAGAGACTTCTTTAATTTGCATACCAGTTTTTCTTTACCTTTCTCAACAAAGTGCTCAGGCTGGGACATATAGATTTCTTCTTCAAGATCACCATGAAGAAATGTTGTCTTCACATCCATCTGTTCAACCTCTAAGTCATAAGCTGCAAGTGACAATAGAAATCTAATGGATGTCAGCTTTGCTACAGGAGAAAAGATTTCCCCATAGTCAATTGCCTCTACCTGGGAATAACCCTTTGCAACCAGTCGTTCTTTGTATTTTTCTACACTGCCATCTAGACCAATCTTTTTCTTAAATACCCATTTATAGCCCACAAGTTTTCTGCCTTTAGGCAAGGGCACCAGACTCCAGGTTTCATTTTTATCTAATGATGCCATTTATTCCTTCATGGCTTCCAACCAAGAATCTGAATCAGACATTTTAATTGCCTCCTTTATAGTCCTAGGCTCATCAATGCTAGAAATCAAGGCATAGGCACAAGTAGAATCAATTAATGAGAACCCATACCTATCTGGTTGTTTCCTTTCTTAGGTTGACCTCCTCACTGGCTAAGGCTGAGGTTCATATTCTTCAGAGCTTTCAGAACTGCTTCAGCTCTCCTCAGTTTCAGGTATGTTTTAAATCTTCAATTCCTCTTTCTCTAGTGTAGGAGGAATTGCTGCTACATCCTTACTATTTTCTGACTTTGTTTCTGACTGCAAATCCAAGATGGAAGGTTTCAACTCATGAAAGATTACACTTCTGCTGTGTACAACCTTCTCTGTATCAGGATTCCAAAGCTTGTATCCTTTAATGTTAGCACTATAGCCAATAAAAATACACTTAACAGTCTTGTTCTCCAACTTAGATCTTTTTACATCTGGCACATGTGCATATGCCTCACAGCCAAAGAATCTAATATGTCTAAGAGAGGGCTTCTTACCAGACCACGCTTCCAAAGGTGTCTTATCAACAAGAGCAGAGTTTGGAGACTGATTAACTAAGTAACATGCAGTAGCAGTAGCTTCAGCCCAGAACTTCTCCTCCAAACCAGCACTACTAAGCATACTTGCTCTCTCCATCACTGTCCTATTGAACCTTTCTACAACTCCATTCTGCTATGGAGTGTAAGGTGTAGTCTTGTGTCTTTTGATTCCATGGTCTTTACAGTATCTTTCAAATTCATCAGAACAAAATTCACCGCCATTATCAATCCTTAAGCATTTTATTGTTTTACTAGTATGATTTTCAACAAGATTTTTAAACTCCTTAAATCGACTGAACACTTCTATTTACTTTTCAAAAAATATATAAATGCTCTTCTTGAATAATCATCAATGAATGACACATAGTATCTTGATTTAGACAAAGAAGGAACATCTACTGGACCAAACACATCCGAATGAATATAGTCTAACAAATTAGAAGATTTATGAGGACTGTCATAAAATGAAACACGATGATGCTTTCCATATATACAGTGTTCACAGAATTCAAATTCCAAATTACAATCTTCAAGCCCCTCAACCAGGTTTTTGTTCTTCAAGGTTTTTAAACCTTTTTCTCCTATGTGGCCTAACCTATGATGCCAAAGCATAGTCTTCTCTGCAGGAAGTTTTACTTCGTAGAGTTTACATAATTAGGGATATTTCCCTCTTTACCTCCATGAGCAGCTTTCAGTGACTTCAAAGAGACACTGTTACAATGAATAGCTTGTGCATCCAGCTTGTACAGGGTACCAATTCGAGCACCTCTAGCCAACACCATTGAACCTCTAGTCATCTTGCAACCACTTTCCGAGAACAAGACTTGTACTCTGCTATCATTTAGCATACTTACAGACAATAGATTTTGAGCCAGACCTGGTATGTGCATAACATTATTGATCCCCTTTATTCTGCCATCAGGGAATTGGATTCTAACTCTTCCACAGCCAACAATTTCCAAGGTTGAATCACTCGCCAAGTACACCTTTCCACCAAATATTCTTCATACTTTGTAAACCATTCTCTGTGAGATGTCATGTGGAACGATGCTCCAAAATTGATCAACCAGACATCATCTAATGCCTAAGTAGCCAAGGTTGCAATGAAGGCGTCACCATCACTATGAGAAGAACCATTATCGAAGATCCTTTCTTCTTTTTTTCTCCTCTTTACAATCCTTTCGAACATGACCAGGTTGCCCACAGTTCCAGCACTTCACCTTGGACTTCTTGCCAGGAGACTTTGATCTCCCCTCTGATTTTGATTTGGACTTCTTGTCCTTCTTCTTGCCTTTCTCTTTTGACTTTCCTCTGATAGCAAGAGCCTCCTTCGCCATCTCAGAAGATTTTCTTCTCATTTCTTCTAACAACAAAGAACCAACAATATCTTCCATTTTGAAATTAGATGTTGTACTCCCAATAGCCATCACTAGATGATCCCAAGATTCTGGCAAAGAACATAACAGAAGCATACAACGATCTTCTTCTTCAATCTTTACATGAACTGATGTTAATTGTGCGAGCAACATGTTAAATGCATTCAAATGATCAGCTACAGACCGTCCTTCCTGCATTCTCAAAGAGTAAAGCTTCTTTCTTAGGAACAACTTATTCACCAAGGATTTCCCCTGATAAATGGATGCCAGTCTTTTCCACAAGAGAGAGGCAGCCTTCTCTTCATGCACATTGAAAAGAACTGAGTCTACCAAATAGAGCCTTATTAGCCCCTTCGCTTTTCTATCTGCAAGGTTCCATTCTTCTTGCTTCATGCTTGTAGGTTTAGTTCCAAACACAACAAGCCAAAGGTCTCGATCTACTAAGAGATCCTCCATTTTGAGTTTCCACAATTCAAAGTTCCTGCCATTGAATTTCTCTATTTCAATCTTCCCAGATTAACTAGACATCTTAATCTGTAAATAGAAATAACAATCTCTACAAAACTCCCACTGAATAGTATTGACACAAAAAAACCAATGTACCCCCAAGGATAACACAACTAGCCAGGCTCTGATACCACTTGTAAGGAAAATTAGATGCGAAAAACAATTCTCCTAATGTCAATACCTCAGGAAAGAGTGCAGAAGTACTTTTAAATTTTCAATTACAGTCAAAATTAAGATGCACTATGAGACAGATTACAGAAACAGAGTATTTAGACAAACACACATGAACACCAGATATACGTGGGAAAACCCTTATAGGAGAAAAATCCACCACACCAAGAGAAATCACTTTGTATTACAGTAATCAAAATTACATACAATTCCAGACTTATCTTTCTCGTGTCATTATACAACAGCATTCATCATGTACATTCTTCGAATAGAAACTTCCAAGTTACAGCCTTTACAGATTTTAATTCTTTCACTGATATAGTTTGAATTCTTCACACTTCACCGTTGATTGAACTACTATCCAACCCCCAAGCGTCTGCAACTTCCAACTATATCCATGGTGTTCCCTAATTGTTGAGATTTCTCACAGAACTGTTGCATCGAACCAACTGCTAACGGTTCACTTTCGGCTTCCTCTATTCGTCCATGAGATTCCACTTATGACAGTTAGACAGTCAATAGAAATTGTAATGCACAGGCATCTTGGTGAGACACTAACAGTGTCTCGCTGATGCCACATATACTTCGTACCGAAGTCGCCAAGAGTCATCGTAGTCGCCAGGATGTTCTATCGAGCTCCATAAGTTACACCGAGCCACCAAACAGTCACCCAGACTTACCGCTTTCGCCAAGAGATCATAGCGAGTCACAGAAGGTATACCGCAGACTTAAGTCATATCGAGCTTCAAGAGACAGTCAGCAAGACTCACATCTATCGCCGAGAGTTCATACCGATCTCCATATGTTTCACCGAAGTGTTCAACATAAAACAGTGTCAGCAAGACATGTAGCTCTCGCTAAGACTTATTATTGATCTCTATGACTTATCTTGAAAGCCTTTTGTCTATTGCTAAGAGTTACCTCGAGGACATACACCTGTTGGCCGGACAATCAGCTTTCACCGAGACACCATACCGAGATCCATATGTTTCATCGATGATCAACTATCGCCAAGAGCTACCTTGAAGACTTCCAAAAGGTGATTCTTTCGTTGAGACCTTGAATGTTCACTGAGACGTTTCTTCGAGCACTATGAGTTACTCCGAATAACGCTTGGATGAGTCCCCGTCGGCAAGACTTCCATTGTTCGTTAAGACATCTTCCTGAATCATTAAATTTACCCTGAAGACATTAATACATACGTTGTCGGCAAGAGATCAACACTTCGCTGAGACATCTTAGCGAAAACCTTTAGCTTCACCAAAGATCACAGTTGCTAAGAGTCTCGCTAATATATGATTGAATGGCCTGTTGGCCAGAGGTCTCCCGATCGCTTTGATGTCATAACAAATACATCATGCTACAGCGATAGACTCCACAGTGCAACCTTTTAGCAAGACAATGATAGGGTCACAACGACTTGTTCAGAAATGAATAAAGCAAACTGCTAGTCGACCAGACATGGAACCTGTCACACTGACTTGGCACTCATGGAGGTTTCAGCTTGTAATGTTTGAGACACATATTTCCAACAAATGGGTCCCACTAGAGGGGACTCATTCTCCCAAGTGGTGAATGGATCCCACTACTACTGTTTTAAGGTGGGTTTTATGTGATTTCTCAGGTAAAATGGGCCTCTAGATCAAAATTAATGGGTCTAAGGGGCCTATATATTTTGAAGGGTGAATGATGTGAAGGGACTCAAAAGTGGGTCCAATTATGTGTGAAACTGTCTCTTTTCTCAAGAGGGTTCAATTTTATATGGCACATTTAGCCCCCACTTTAGCACCCATATGAATCTATGCATTATGTAAGCTAAAGGACTCTAAATGATGCACCTTTTTACATAAAAGTATACTCATTCAAAAGATGGGAAAATGAAGCCCCCAGTGTAGTTATCTATACAACCACAACATTAAGAACTGCATCCTGCAACACACATTCGTTAATTGCTCAAAAATACTTTTATCTAACTCTTAGGAATCCAATTTGAGGGTAGATGTATGCCCCCCCTTGATTCCACTTGCTTTACGAAGGTGGAATCGAGGTAGCAATCTAGCCACGTTGAATAAGAAACATCATATTGTTGTGCATTTCCAAGTACGATGCCACATAAGGATAGACGATTGATGATGTCAAGTGTGGAATCATGATTCCAACGTATCAAATGATGTCAAAAATGGATTACCCTAGCTCTCATTATCTTGATTTGAATAATATCTACATTATGAGTTCTTGAAAAGATGATAACCATATGTGAATGTGTAAAAGTAAAAAGAGATGAAAAGTGATTAAAAGAAGGAGAAGAAAGTAACTTGTCACTTACTATTTATTTTACCTTCGTGTAGCTTGAGAGTGATGCATGAGAGAAGAATATGTCGAGCAGATGGGATTACACACCTTCGCGGCTAGATGATCTTTGCGAGCAGGTGGCACACGGTGAGCTGTATCATGAGGTGAGTCGATTCTACAACTTTTGCCTTGTAATTTTATAATAATTTAATGATTTTTATGCATGGATAGGTTAATTTAGGGTTCTTGGAAAAAAAAGTTCACAAAGTGTTCCCTTTTTTGCAAAGTGTCCCATTTGTTCACAGAGTGTCCCTTTTGTTCATAAAGTGTCTTGTTTCTTCACTAAGTGTCTCGTTTCTTCGTGAAGTGTCCCCATTTCTTTATGAAATGTCTAAAAAGGGCTCTAAAGTGTCTAGGGCCATTAGAAATGCACACTAGATTGACTTTATCACAGTTGCTTGATGAATATTGTGAAAATTTAAGATATTAGATGAAATTTAGAGCATTTTGTGATGATTTTGATAGGTCCCCACCTGGTTGCGACAACGGCTAGGGGGAAGACAATTCACATTTCTAAGAGATCATGCGCTAACGCTATCAATAGTAGAGGTAGAGAATTTATAGTCAGTGGGTATCTATTGGGCATATCTTATGCCACCTATGAGATACCATGATGCCATGCTTATGGCTCTGTGCAAGTGGTGGGATGAAGATACTTGTACCTTTCATCTTCCCACCAGGGAAATGATCACTCTCGAGGACATACACCACATTCTCCAAGTTCCCATTCGGGGAGAGCGGGTATATTTCCAGGGGGATCGTTCATTCCACCCAAGAAGAAGAGAGATATGCATTATTATCTAGGCGATCTAATACATGATGAGAGGGTTAAAGTGTGGATGAAGCTTCCTATGCTTCTATATTCATGAGCTCCTATGGTTATACAAATTATGATGCATACAATGGCACTGGTTCTCAATCTAGATGGACGACTGACACACTTGGATGGGGGACTGGTACACTTGATACAAGGGATGCATGAGCGGAGGATAGTTTATGCTTGGAGCCACTGCATTCTAGCACACTTGTATTATGATCTTGGTCAGTTTGTATTTCGAGAGATCGACAATATGGTCCTTTGTATGCTTCTATAGGTGTGGTGCATTGAGCATATCACATGTACTAGGCCTATTGGATACCCTTGTACTATAGCTACAGGCTATCCACGAGCATTCAACTATCCTTTGCGACACTTGTGGCAGTATGGTGATTTACACTTTTGGAGGGTGAGATTTGACTGACTAGAGGAGGACAAGATCCTATGGAAACCTTATCTACTCACTTTACAGTGGCTAGATCCCACTAAACAGTTACGAAGGATGTAGATGGATAGATATCTAGTAGGGAGGCATGACTACATTATATGACCATTCTATTACGGGTGAGTGATGCGACAGTTTGGACAGGTGCAGACACCACCAAGGGCGTGCCCTTTCATTAGATGACTAGTGCAGAGTTCTCAGAGGTTAGGGGATACTGTTCAACTGACTATAGATCATATTTGTGAGAGTGATTCCAATGATTCAGATCATGACTAGCCACCAACATTCGACATTGATGATGTTGGCAGCATAGATGAGCATGAGGAGTGGTGGTCATATGCACAGCCAACTGTTGTGTTCCCCATGGATTTCCTTATAGGTGATGTAGAGCTAGTAGTAGATGAGGGTGATGAGCCAGAGGAGAGAGAAAAGGAGGTACAATATAGGCTAGCAGATATTTTTATAGATGTTATTGATGATGAGTACCAGTCTGAGGCCAATCTTGATTATGAGGACCAGGATGGAGGAGAGGATGATGAGGAGGATTATGAAGAGGAGGATTACTACGAGGAGGATCCAGCCTTGAGCAAGGATGAGGAGGTAGCTATTGAGGATCGATACGAGCATGGAGAGTCCTCACATACTTACAGGACCAGATCATGGGCAGTAGCTACAACAAACATCAACACTTAGGGTCAGAGAAAGGCTAGCACATCCTCAATGCCCCCTAGAGATGAGGAGGTTGACATTCCTCATGCATTTGGAGACATAGGTGATGATATTTGATTTTACACATGTCCTTTAATGATTTATGCTTTATTTTCATATATGTATATCATGATGTGCTATTGATTGTGTACATTGTCTATCTTGCAAGAGCGATGAGAGATTGGAGAGAGTTCTATCATCAGGCTTCCATAGAGATAGTGCCTACATCCATCGATGAGGAGGAGATCGATCCTAACTACGTGCCCCCATTGATAGTGGAGGAAGAGCCAGAGTCACTGAGACCTTTCACAAGGTTACGAGCAGCGTACGAGAGCATGAGGAGACAAATCCATTGAGCTGAGAGTGCACTATAGTTAGCGCAGACCTCGGTAGAGGTAGAGAGACTGTGTGCAAAGCTGGCATAGGCACGAGTAGAGAGGGATTATATGGCAAATGAGTGGATTATAATCATTGGTCGAGTACAGGGTCTGGAGCATGCACTTAGACTCGATAGTTCGCAATCACGGTCACACATGACTGTCTCACAATGTCCAAGGACTGGATCACAAGTTCCAGATCCCGAGGGGTCTAGCTCTCACAAACCATTATGACATTGTATATGATTTTGAGATGTATATAAAACTTTGATATATATATATATAGACATGCACATTTGATATTATGATGATGTGTCTCTTTATGTGGATGTTAAATATTATGTGATTAATTAAATGACTTATAGTAAAAGTATTTAATTAATGGCTACATGATTTAACATGATTGATGTGATCTAGTGTGAAACATATTGCAATTTTATCATAGATACAACATTGATAATGAGAAAAGAATATGTTAAATTAAATACACTGATAAGGATCTAACTTAACATAATAGGAATGTGAATAGTATGAGTGATAAAGTAATTATAAAATAAACTTAAATAATTACCTTACTGTTCAAGACAAATGCAAATTTAGTTGTCAAGATCGAAGCGATGTGAAAGTTATTTAGAATAACATCAAATAAATTTAAACAACACTGCTATATCAACCATACTATTGCAAGGGGATTAGAGATAATACCAACATAGATGTGTGACATTAATTGGTTCCCTAAGGGGTGTTTTGTCAAGTTGCATTAAGAGATATGCACCAAACCCATAACTGGTATCAACTATATAAGGTCCCAACCAATTAGGACTGAACTTGTCTTTATCTTCATTGTCAGCACTAGCATTTCATTGATTTCCAATAAGAACAAAATCTCCCTTAGAAAATGAGTGAGGGATGACATGAATGTTGTGTTTGCATTGTAATTGTTTGATGTGAGCTTGGAATATTTGAGAGCGTTGATGCGTTGTTCATCAAGCATCTTGAGTTGATGTAATCATTGATCTTGATAGGTGTCATTGTTAAAAGGATCTCGGAGAGCAACTCACAAAGTAGGAATTTCTAACTCCAAGGGCATAATCGCATTAGTACCATAAACAAGGTTATAAGGGGTACTTCCTGTGGATGATCTAACATTAGTTCTATAAGCCCAAAGCGCATAAGATAGTTGCATATGCCAATCTTTATGATGCTTGGTGATAGTTTTCTTGAGAATTTGTTTCAGAAGCTTATTAGTATTTCCAGCTTGTCCATTGGATTGCGGATAATATGGTGTAGAGAAGTGATGTTGAATGTTGAATGTTTCAAGAAATGTTTGAATGCCATTATTCTTAAATGGGGTTCCATTATTTGAAACGATTGCATAAGGGAGTCCAAAGCAAGCAATTATGTGGTCCAAGATGAAACGACAAATTACTTCAGCTATTGTAGAATGGAGGGGAATAGCTTCCACCCATTTCATGAAATAATTTGTTGCGGTTATGATAAATGTGTGTCCAACAGAAGAAGGTGGTGAAATTTTTCCAATAAGATCTAACCCCCATACTGAAAATGGCCAAATGGGAACATTGGCATAGAGCTCAGCAGCAGGAGGGTGGATCAAATTGCTATGTTCTTGGAATTTGTAACATTGTTTAACGTAGGTGAAGCAATCCTTCTCCATATGTCTCCAATAATAACTTATACAAATAAGTTTTTACAATAATAGACGTCCTTCAAAATGACCTCCACAGGCACCAACATGAGCCTGCTCGAGCACTAAAGGGATTTTAGATCACATATTTAGCCGCGAGCTTACGTAAACGCTTTTGAGTATTCATTATAGTAGGTTCGGGAATGGTACTGTCTTTCAAATAGTTATATATTGTATCGTACCATTCACATGAAGCATCTTGAGTTATCGCCAAATTTTATTCTAACAAAGTATCGATCGAGGGTTTCATGATGGGATGGATAACGAAAATGCAGTCTATGAAAGGATCGTGCAGGGGATATGAGAGAAGCTGCACTCGTCATTGCATCTGCATGTCGATTATCTTTGCATGGGATGTTATCAATGGTGAACGAGTCAAATTTTTCTAATAATCTCATGATAAGCTCCTTGTATTTTAATAATTTATCATGTTTAGTTTGATATGTACCATTGATTTATTTGATGACCAATTGTGAATCGTTAAAGATCTTGATATGTTTAGCGTTTAGAGATAAATCAACTTGTAAACTTGCGATCAGTGCCTCATACTTAGATGTATTATTTGTGCATAGGAAATTTAATCAATAGGATAAGGGAATAGGTTTTCCGTCGGGTGGAATTAGCACCACTCCAGCACCGAAACCTATTCAACACTTAGATCCATCGAAAATAACTCCCATGGTGTAATGTCAGCGGTTAAGACATGATCATCAGGAAAGGAATCAGGAGTAGGTAAAGCAAAAGGAGAAGGAGTGTCAGCTAAGTGATCAGTTAAGGCTTGGCCTTTGATTGCTTTTTGTGAAACAAATTTAAGGTCAAACTCAGTTAACAACATTACCCATTTAGCTAAGCGTCCAAAGAGGTCTATTTTGTTGAAAAGATATTTAAGAGGATCAAATTTTGTGACGACTTGTATTTCAACAGTTAGTAAATAATGTCGGAACCTACTAGTAGCAAATACAAGAGCCAAACATTGTTTTTCAATTGGTGAATAACGTGCCTCATAATCAATTAAGATGTAACTAATGTAATAAACAAGGTGTTATTTACCATGATCATCGTGTTGAGCCAACAATGCTCCAAGAGCATGGGTCGATGTGGTGATGTACAAGAGAAATAGTCTATGTGGCACAATAGGTTGTAAAACATGTGGAGTAGCTAGATATTCCTTTAGACTCTTAAAATCTTGTTTACAATCATCATCCCAATCAAAAGGGATACCATTTTTAAGGAGATGCATGAAAGGTAATGTGCGATTGGCTAAAGATGCAACGAAATGACAGATAGCTTGAATTTGACCTTATAACATGCACAACTGAGAAATACTCCTAGGAGGTGGCATGTTAATAGTAGCATCAATTTTCTTTGTGTCCACTTCAATGCCTTTGTGAGATATGACAAACCCCAAAATTTTACCACTATCTACACCAAAGACACTTTTTGGGATTCAATCACATATTGTATTGTCATATTCGTTCAAAGATTTTATGAAGGACATTTATATTGTCTTGTCATGTTAACGATTTAGCTAGGATATCATCGACATAATCTTCCAAAATTTTGTGAATGTAATAATGGAATTTTAATGTCATTGCACGTTGATAAGTTGCGTTAGAATTCTTTAGACCAAAGGGCATCATAACCCAATAAAATGTTCCCCCAAGCAGTTATGAAGGCAATTTTATATTGATCTTGAGGGTTAATAAGGATTTGATTATAACCAGAAAATCCATCCATGAATGACAACAAAGCATGTCCAACAGTTAATCCACAATCACACCTATATTAGGAAGCAAAAAATCATCTTGTAAAGAGCCTTTATTCAAGTCTCGAAAATTTGTACACATCCAAATACGATTATCGAGTTTTGCAACTGTGACAATGTTTGAGATCCAAGGAGAATAGTCAATAGGTCTAATAAAGCCTGCATCAAGGAGTTTTTTGAGTTCCTCTTTAACATGCAAGGCTATGTTAGGATGCATTTTTTAGATATTTTGATGAACGGGTTTAGCATTTTCAACAAGGACAATGTTATGCATCACAATTTTCAGGTCAATTTCAGGTATATCAAAATATTTCCAAAGAAAAAGTTTCAAGAAAATCATGAAGTAAAGTGGTAGTATCTTCTTGTTCTTCATCATCAAGGTACTTCCCAATCTTAATAACTTTATCTTTATCATTAATTTCCATAGGCACCTCAATTGTATCTCCTAAAGGGAGTGCGTTGGATTTAGGACTTTCAGATTCAGAAAATTCTTCAGTGATATCACTTGCTTCTTGCTTGGCAACGCTCATGTCACGAGTAATTTTTTTCATGTAAGTATGCGAGGATGAGGTATCGTAAACACCTAACATTTGTTTCAAAGCCTCATCACTATTGGCATACATCAATGAAGATGGTAAGGTTATATCAAGTAAATTAGGATCTTTAATTGTAAGTTTGTGTTGTGAGTGACATGTTATAGCATTAATGGTCAAGGATGGTCATTGAGTAGCTTTGGTCATTTTAGAAAAAGAGTATCCCAATCCTATTTTCATTTCTTGCGTATTAGGTTCAATAAGGACACAAATACCTTGCTCATGTTTTCCACACCCTTTTCCAGTATAGCCTAATTGTTTTGCAAATTTATAGCCTTTTCCATAAAGTCTTTCCATTTCTTGCAGAGTAGGCGGGGATTGGTAATCTATCACATAAAAATTTGTTGTGTATGTTGCATTGTCATCCAAATGATAGGAGATAGATGTTTGAGAAGATTGTTCATAATTTTGGGTGGACATGATGGTTGGTTGATCTTGTTTCTCATCTTTCTTTTGCGTGAATATGTATTCACCCATAAATGAGGGTGTGGATTCTAAGGATCGCCGATCATCACCAAATAACTTATATACCGATTCCTTACCGTTTTGTTCAATTTGAAGAGGGTCTATATTAGATGTTGGAATTAATGTTTTCAAAGGACTTGTAACCCCATTTTCAAGGTGCAAGCAACTTTCAAGCTCGGGATCGATTTCCACTTGATAGATGCAATTGTTATAGACATATTTCATAATACGATGAAGGGTTGAAGGAACTGCATTCATCTCATGAATCCAAAATTGGCCTAAAAGAAGATTATATGAAAGATCATAAGGCATGACGTGGATAGGAGTCTGCAAAGTAGTCACCCCAATCGTAATAGGCAAAGTAATTATCCCAAGCAGTTGCTTTGTTGTATTATCAAATCCTCAAATAGAGACAAAATCAGATATTATTTGTGACCTATCAACATCTAGTCGATCAAGGAGACTCACACTACAAACATTAAGGGAAAAACCATTATCTATGAGAGTATGTTTGATACTTGTGTGATTGAATTAAGCAATTATCATAAAGGCATCATGTTGTTTATGCAACTCCAAAGGAGGGAGCTCATGTTGATGGAAGGTAATGCCAACTTTTTTTTTTGTGAATGAGAGTTGCCACATTATTCAGAGTGGTACCGGGAGGAATTGTAATTTGTTTTAGAGCAGTTTGAAGAATGTTGTGATAATTTGGTGAGTTTTGAAGCAAATCCCAAAGGGAAATTTTGGTGGGAGTATTCTTTAATTGTTCAACAAGATCATACTCCTTTGTGTGTGGTCTATAACGAGGAGCACTAGGCGGATTGGGTAAAGGTAAAGAGGGTGAGGTTGGTTGTGGTGGTTGCAAGTTGTTTCGGGGGTTATATGTATGAGCAATAGTATCATTACTAGATTGCTGCGATACATTGGTTTTAGGGCGGTAGAGGGTGTACTGGGGTTGATTAGAGGGGTGAAGCGGATGTGAGGGTGGGTAAAGGATAATCTTTGGTTGAATTACATTAACTTCCTTAATGTTAGAGGTCTCACAACAAACCAAAGTGGATGAGTAGGGTGAGATGAAGTCTTGAAGAGACTCATCTGTAGACACCGAAATCTGGTTTAAGCCTGTGACTTCCATATTCTTCATAATTCTTATTCGTCATGGTCATGATTAAATAATGTCAATTATTTAATTATTCATCTTAACATTAATTCTTCTATTAATTAAATAATCTTAATTATTTAATTATTTCATCTTCTTTTATTTCTTCTATTAATTATATAATCTTAATTATTTAATTAATTCACACTTTTCTTTATTCTATCTGATTAATTAAATAAACGCTTTTTATTTAATTATGTTACTAATTAACCTTATCCTTCTTGTCAAATTAAATAAATTCTTATTTAATTTATTCTTTATCATACTTCAACTATAATTAAATAAATCATTATTTATTTAATTATTCATTTAAAATCCCTTCATCATTTAATTAAATAAATATTATTTATTTAATTACTCTTCGAATATCGAGTCTTGAAATAAATGAATTATTTAATTCATTAATTCTATTTTAACGCATTCCTCTATATTTTAGATAATTATGTGAGTTATCTAAGTATTCACTTTTACTCGACTCGACATCTATTTTAATCGTTCAGTTAACTATTGATTTAATGTCTGAGTGGCGTCTCGAGTAATCTCTTCGTCTAATCATGCAATCGTCCACTTCTAACTCAATTGCGTGCACATGCATATTAATTAAATATTATTATTTAATTAATTAAGTGTTGTGCGTGCGTTCGAACAGAGAGTCGCTTTAATCAATCTTTATCTTTGTCATGCAAAGATATTTCTAATGTTTTTGAATGCCGAACTGAAGATTAAATTATTTATTTAATCTTTAATTCTATTTCTAATTCGAATCACTCATGTCATCACTGTCAGTTAACAAAATGCATGTCTAATTTGTCGATCTCAACCGTTCGTTGATCTTTCAATCTTGGCCTATCGTTCGAATAATCAATTTTCTATAAATTGATTTGTCATTCTTCATTCCAATCTCTCTCGCGAATTTTGTAACTTTGGAGAGCACATAGTCTTGAATCTTCGATATTTTGCTAATCATTATCTTAGGCTATACTTGCACGAACTTGAAAATCTGAGGGCAATTATACTACACAAGCAAAATGGAGAAGGGCAATCGAGATGATTCATGGAAATACGTTTGAAGATTGGTGAGATTGTTCTAGTTTTTAATTACGTTTTTACTTTCCCATGTTCTTTGTTGCTTAACGAATAAATTTGCATTTTAGATTTTAGTATTGTATGCATGTGTGCTTCTAATATTGATCTTTGTTGTCTATTGTGCAAAGCATTTTATTTAGGCGTTACATTTGGTGAACCCGACGTGAAGACACCATCTTCGCAAATTTGTAGATCTTTTAATTTTTGTTTTTGCAGATTTTTCGTACGGAATGACGCATGTGAAGTTTCTGCACCGCAATTGACTTTTTTGAACCACATGTGAAGTTTCTACACCGCAATTGGATTTATGAACTGCATCTGACAGAGAACCGACACATCTGACAATTCCTAAACCGCAACTGGTATCCCGAGCCGCAACTGAAAAAGAAACGATGCATCTGACTGGTAACGAAACGATGCAATTGACTGGTAAAAATTTTATTTTTGCTTTCGGCAATCTAGAATTTTCAATTGATTTTCGTGTTACTAATATTTGATTTTCAGTGTGTGGCCATTTGGAGTTAACAAGCTTTTGCAGGACGATTGACGAAGACAATATTGAAAAATTACTAATGATATCTTCTGCAGGACGCTTGTCGAAGACCCTATTTAAATTTTGAAACAGATTGTTTGGTAGCGTAGCAAATCTTTCGTTTGGTTAAAATTAACAAGTGTCTATTGTGTTTGGTGTGAAAGCACAAGTCTGGTTACCCTTACGATTTGGTATATCAAAGTATCCTCTCCCCTTGCGCATCTGTGCGATCCTGGGTGTAAGAGAAACGTTACCAACTCTAGAACTTGGGCCTGTTCTGGTGGGAAAAAGTACTCACCCTAGGACGACTCAGACCGGTAGCACCCTAAACCTGAGGGACTTCCAGCCGGTATATAAAAGTGGGTTCTTGGGGAAACCCAAAGAATCACGAGTGTGGTTCCGACGAGATGGATCCGAAAGGGGACTCGCGCCGTATGGATCACACCCCACGAACGGAATGCCCGAATTAAATACCCTTTGTTGTAGAGACCAACCTATTTGTGGCCGTTGCTTGGTATTAGTGCAGGGTACAGTATCATGCCCGAAGATACTCACTACTGATCCCCTTGAGTAGAGATAGTAGTTCTTGGGAGGTCATTGCCCAAAGAATTCAAAATTGGTGTGCTCGAAAGACGTTAATGAGCCGTGGAGGGGAGCCAATGCCACCAAATTCCTAAGCTATCCGCTCTCGAGAAGGAAAGGTGTTCATCACCAATCCAGGGTATAATAGGTGGGCTATACCAAGTATACAAACCCTAGGCCTTTGGCCTATTAGGATGTGCTTGTCTGTTATCACTTTAAATGTTCTTTGAGTCCAAAATTGAAACTGAAAACACTTTGTCTTACGATTGTCTTTGATTGTCAGAATTTGATCACGGAAAATGAGTCAGTTTAAATTTCATGTCACTGAAAATTCACAGAGTCGCAACTGTTCACCAGAAACACGCATATGATTTTTAGAGTCGCATATGTTATTTTTGAGTTGCATCTGTCAATTTTGAGTCGCATCTATCAATTTTGAGTCGCATCTGTCAGTTCTGAGTCACATCTGTTAATCTTGAGTCGCATCTGTCAGTTTGGCTCGCTTCTGCTTTGGAAGAACCGCATGCATTATATTCCGAGTCACATCTATCAATTAGAGTCGCATCTGGTATATTCTGAGTCGCATCTGTCAGTTTGAACCGTAACTGTTAATTTTGAGCCGCAACTAAAAATTAAACGACGCATCTATCTGATTACCAGAAAACCAAAATTCACAGTCACTGTCCAGTCAATAGGGTTATACCAGTTTCAGTGGTCTTCACACAAACAATCTTTGAAACAGAAACCTGAAACGATTTGCTCAATTTTGCATCCTTTAGGTTCATTTGGTCATTACCATAGTTGTATTCAGTTAGAGTTTACCTTCATCTTAGGGTACATATCAGCTTGCATTAGACTTTTAGAAAGGTCACTTTTACAAACTTTAGGAGTAGTCCACCATCTATACTCTAGAAAGGTCATAGTGTCAACAAAATTTTGTCATTGAACCTATTCCTATCATCTTATACTTTGTCCTACAGAGAGTCATCCTAGCTCATCAGTCTAGTTAGGAAACTCAACTCGTCTTTGATCTACGTCCTACATTGGTTCCTTGACTTACCTAAATTGACACCTTGGTTTGACTTTAGGCAGTTGGTCCCTTCATCTTGGGTTTATAGAATTGATCACTTTAGGGTCTTGCTTAGACTTTGCATCTTTAGAGTCTAGACTAGTGTCATCCTAGGACATTCCTTATTTTGCATAAGAAAATCCCAAAAACATAGACTAGAGTCATACAATTTCTAGATATAGTCTTGCATTTCCCGCATATTGAGCTTGTCTTACATGGTTGAAACTAGGTCTAAGAGAAGAGAGAGAGAAAACATGTCGAACCCAAGCGAGTTCATCAATCCATTTTCTTCAAGACCTCATAAGACTCTATTAGACAAATTCACCACTAGAAACACTCAAGGACATGTTACAACAAAAGACATAGAGGCTGCTGCACAGGACCCTGAATTTGCCTCTTTTGTCGATGAGTACCTAGCAAATGATCCTCAATGATTTTTAGGCAAATTGCTAGCTGAAGGTGCCACTTTACCTCCAAGATTTGATATCAATACCTTACAAACACAACCTACACAAGGGACAAATACTATGACTGCTAGTACTACTATACCTCAGGTCACCACGACTATGCCATCTAGCACGTCTGCACAGAGTACGACAGTCCATACGTCCCCACTTGGTACACCTAGCATGACATCTGGATTGAATTTCACTACAGGGGCTTCATCATCTACTCCCTTTGGTCCTCTTATTGGGAATAAAAGGTCTAAAACCTCAGCCTCCATACCTTATGTCAGTACCACTAATTCACAATCAACAACCATACCTACTGCTAGTATTACGAGTACCAAACCACAATCAATTGCCATACCTAGTGCTTAAATCACTAGTACTATACCAAGGATTACACAAACAGGGGGCATTCCCTCCTTCCAATATGGCAATCACAATCCACTTTTCCAGACTAGCAGTCAGAATCAATTTACATCGATTCCGAATCAGAACCCTTTTGCACAGATTGGTAGTCAAAATCCATCAACACAAACTCCAGGTCAAAACCAATTTACATCGGTTTCGAATCAGAATCCCTTTTTACACATTGGGGGTCAAAATCCGTCAACACAGATTCCAAGCCAAAACCAATTCACCTTGATTCCAAATCATAATCCCTTTTCACAGAGTGGTAATCGGAATCCATTTACACAGAACCCAGGTCAACACCAATTTATGCAGATACCAGACCAGAATACATTTACCAACATCCCGAATCCAAATCCACCTCAGATGCCAATGTTCAATCAAAACCCATCACGAGACTTTGGATTTCAGAATACATACATGGATCCGCATAATCCTCCTAGCACATCTTTGACCCAAGTTGATGTCCTACAAACACAAATGCACACATTACAAATGCAAATGGATAACATGTCGGTGTCAACTAAGAAATCATTTTCACCAAATGACATATGCCCATTCCCTTTTGATAGATCATTGTACATGACACCTTTCCCTCACGGATATGTCATACTGAATCTTCCTAAGTACAATGGCAAACACAATCTAGTAGAACATATCAGGGAATTTTCTACCATATGCATTGATGTCGCTTACGACCCCACGTACCTTATGAGGCTATTTCCAAGAAGTCTTGTAGGAGTTGCGCTAGAATGGTTTTCGGGTCTAGATTCTGGCATTAGATCATGGGGAGAACTAGTCGAGAAATTTGTGGAGAAATTCTCTTTCCACATTGACCATGAGATAAATATAGCAACCTTGTGCCACACAACACAAGACGAAGGTGAAACATTCATTGCTTTCTTCCAGAGATGGAGAACTATTGCTAGTAGATGTCCTGTCGAGATACCCAAAAAACAAAAGGTCACAATGTTTCAAGAAAACCTTCATCCAAAACTCAGGAGTAATTTAAGGGTACATTGTTGCATATCTTTTTCAGAACTAGTGGAAAAAGGGGTGATAATAGAGAAGAATCTCATTGAAAAGGGTGAACTCAAGATGACAACACCCAATCGAAACCCTATCGTACAAAACACCCCCACGGATAGAAATAGATTTTGGTCTCGCAATGAAAATGTCACAAATGATGGGGTGGTGGATGCTAAAACATTACAAGCAAGATCCCTCCTCACATTAAAAGGGCCTCATAACTTTGCCAACACGCTTAATGCTGTCAATCAACCTCCCAACACGGTCCAAAATACTCAACGTCCACCACCAAGGAGATTCCAGAAATGTGAGTTCACTCCCTTAGGGGAACCCATTGAGTCGGTGTTCAAACAATTGTTACAACACAACCTCATACAACTATAGGAACCAAGAAAATACGATCCAGGACAGTTTAAACCAACTTGGTGGGATGACAATGCCTTCTGTGATTATCATAGGACAAAGGGGCATAACCTACAAAACTGTCGACAACTGAAGAATATCATATAGGATCTTGTTGATAAGAGAATTATTGAGGTTAGTGGACAAAAACAAAAGACATCCAACACTGATCATCAAGTCTTTTCAGACCCACTACATGACCATGGGAAAGGAACTATCCCCAGTTCGAGTACTAAGACCAATATGTCAGCCAATTATGCGAGTATCAAACATGATTATGATAATGGAAAAATCATTCATTGCCTTTGTGCCGCCGATGAAAACATCAATACCATTACTATCAATGCTAATCTTGAATGTGCGGTCAATACTCGTCGTACTAAGTTCGTTATCCAAGGCCCTCCATCGCAACAAACATCACAACCTTCCAAGTTACAATATAACCTACTTGATCAGTTGGGGAAGACCCCAGCCCAAATCTTAATCTTGGAATTGTTGCGTATCTCTCCTGAGCATTGGTCTATCCTCGATAAGGCTTTATAGAACACCACGGTCCCTACTGACCTTGATGTCAATCATTTCCAGGAAATGGTGGGCTATTTGACCAATAATCATCATGCCACATTTTCTGAACAAGACTATGCCACAGACAAGACGAACCACAATGACCCTTTACATCTAGAAGTCCTTGTCGATGACACCAAAGTTAGACGAGTTTTGGTAGACGGAGGAGCAGGGTTAAATCTATGCACTTTAAAACTAATTAAGGCATTAGGTATCTCAGAAGCATGCGTAGACACCACTAAGAGTATTGTCATTAAGGCTTATGATGATGAAGAACGAAAATCAAAGGGGGTGGTAACACTTCCTATCAGAATTGGTCCTGCGGTAATGGAGACAAAGTTCCAGGTCTTGGATCTCACCCTCCCTTATAACCTTCTGCTAGGTAGACCATGGATTCATGCCATGAAGGCGGTCCCTTCCACATATCATCAGTGTCTTAAATTCCCTTACAATGGCACCGAAATAACTATAGATGGTGATCCCGATCCTTTCTAGTATTGCACCAATCTAAAGGAGATCCCTCAATGTCAAGTGCCAGTCAACCAAGAGGCCTCACCATCTAAACCATCTTCTTATGTTGACCCATCCACACTCACTCGAACATCTGTTTCACCCTCACTTCCTACCACTCCTAGGGTCGAGATCCAAGACAGGGGTTGTGGAGAGTATTACATGAAGACTTCTTATTGTGTTATCCATTTGGTTCCTCCTAAGTCATATGGTTTACCTATAGCAGGTAGGGGACAATCTATGATCACTATACATGTTCCCCCCACAACAACTTTCACTAAATGGGGTGAATTAAGCAAAGAGGCTGTAGATACAGAAGATGTCACTTCCTGGCTGTACAAGGAAGATAATCACGAACCCCTTTTACTTGCTCACATTCCTACAAGTCTATATGGAAAGGGTTTCAAAATCATGCAAAGCAAAGGATATGATGGACAAAGTGGTTTAGGTTTAAACCAAGATGGAAAAGTGGAACCAATATTTGTTTCTCAATGGCCAAAAGGAGTAGGGCTAGGGTTTCAACCGATTCAGATTGGCATTCCTAGTACTCCATCACCCTTACTTGAGGAAGTACGTGCTTCAGAAGATACTAAGACATCTCACAAACCATTAGACCAACATCATTGTGACTCCCCCGATTCTAACGATTATGAGTGGGATTCCCTATCCTCAACTTCCTCCATGGACCTTGACAAGTTATTTGGAGAACTTGACTTGATGTTAAGTTCTTCACCCAATCC
Organism: Sequoia sempervirens; assembly: GCA_007258455.2. Lineage (NCBI taxonomy): Eukaryota > Viridiplantae > Streptophyta > Pinopsida > Cupressales > Cupressaceae > Sequoia > Sequoia sempervirens. The sequence goes on from VDFB02321193.1 coordinate 101,511, forward strand.
TTTGAATTCCCGTCCACCAAAGAAAATGACAAAAGAGGAATGGTTTAAACATTACTATTGGGAATCACTTGATCCTACCTCTTGGCAACCTCAGCCACTTGTTTCCGATAGTCAAACCTTGGCATTAGGCCCACCTATTCATCCACCTAGACCCAAACCCAAGAGCAAAACGGACTTGGTACAAGACTTTTGTAATCACATGAATAATTCGATCTTTACCTTGACCCCATTAGACTTTGATAACTCCGACGATAACATGCCCTTAGTTTATCCCCAACTCATAGATTGGGATCAACAAAATACACCTGTCTTAGACACTTTTGAGAACGATGAAGCAATAGCTGAGTTCCTGGGATTACGAGAAGGCATACCTCACGGGGATCATAAAGCTGGTTTTACCATTGACTTGGAAAATAAAGCATATTTTGGGGAATCTATTCAACCCTCCAGTCGCAAAAATGAGAAAGAGAATAAACAAGATAAAAAGGATGAGTCTCTAGGTGAAAACCGAAAGGCACCTCTAGACAATGAAAAATTAAAAAGAAAGGACACATCCGAAGGTGAAAACCTCTCTGAGGCACCTAAGGATGGAGATTTGAACATTCTCCCCATTACACAGGAAAAGTCACCCATGCTCATTGAAGAATCAGTAGAAGTCAACATAGGCACAAAAGAGAAGCCTCGATTGATTTATTTGGCAGTGTCATTGACAACACAAGAGAAATCAGAGTTCCACGACTTCTTTGAATAGAGACAGATAAATTTTGCTTGGTCATATGTCGACATGCCTGGGTTAGATCCTGAACTTGTTCTACATCACTTGCCTTTACAACCAGGAGCCAAACTAGTAAAACAAAAGTTGAGAAAAATGCATCCACAAATTGCTCTATTAGTCAAGGCAGAACTCAAGAAACTCTTAGACGTTGGTTTCATCAGACCTATTGACTATGCAGATTGGATTTCCAATCTTGTACCAGTTACCAAACCAGCTGAGGGCATCCGCATCTGCACTGATTTTAGAGATATCAACAAAGCTTGTCCTAAGGATGACTTCCCTTTGCCTAATATAGACATGATAGTTGACATGACAACAGGATATGAGATGTTGTCCCTTATGGATGGATTCTCAGGATATAACCAGATCAGAATAGCCACTGAAGATCAACCTAAGATAGCCTTCACTTGTCCTTGGGGAACGTATTGCTGGAATGTTATGCCCTTCAGACTCAAGAATGCAGGAGCAACCTATCAACGTGCCATGACCACTATCTTTCATGATCTAGTACACACTTGTATGGAGGATTATGTCGATGACCTTATTGTCAAATCCAAGACAAGGGCAGAACATTTACAAGTTTTAGACAAGGTATTTCAGAGGCTAGAGAAGTATAATGTGAGACTCAATCCAAAGAAATGTGTGTTTGGAGTCAAGTCAGGAAAGCTGTTAGGTTATATCATTTCTAGACGAGGCATTGAAGTAGATCCTACTAAGGTAAAAGCAATCATGGACATGCCACCACCCAACAATCTCAGTCAACTAAGGATATTACAGGGAAGGTTGCAATCTATCAGAAGATTTATAGTACAGCTAGCAGACAAGACACACCCTTTTCAACATTTACTTAAGAAAGGAGTACCCTTTGCATGGACACCTAGGTGTGAAGAGGCTTTTCAACTGATTAAAGAATATTTACTTACACCATTTGTCTTAATGCCACCTGTCGAAGGGAGACCATTGATTCTTTATATCACAGCAACCCATTCATCACTCAGAGCATTGCTTGCACAGAATGACGATGAAGGTCATGAAAGGGCAGTCTATTATATCAGCCAGACTTTGGTTGGTTATGAGCTCAACTATAGTAACATTGAACGTGCCTGTCTTGCAGTAGTATTTGCTACCCAAAAACTGAGGCACTACATGTTAAACCATCAAACAATGCTGGTTGCTAAAATAGACCCTCTGAAATATCTTCTTAGCAAGGCAGCATTAACAAGGCGACTGGCCAAGTGGGTTATGATACTTAGTGAGTATGATATACAGTATGTAGAAAGAAAGGCTATTAAAGGACATGTCATTGCTAATCAGTTAGCTGATGCACCCATCCAGGCAGATCACCCATTAGTTGCAGACTTTCCTGATGAGTTCATATTCACATTTGACACAAACATAACATGGAAACTGTACTTTGATGGCTCACATACAAATCATGGTTCAGGGGCTGGGATATTATTTATCACACCACAAGGTGATTCCATCCCTAAGTCATTTAGGATTGCATTTCCATGCACTAACAACATGGCAGAGTATGAAGCTCTAGTGACAGGGTTACGCATGGCAGTCAAGTGGAAAATTAAGATTTTACAGGTTTATGGTGATTCTAAACTAGTAATCAGATAGGTAAATGATGATTATGAGACTAAGGATGAGAAGCTTACTCCATACAAGCGCATGACAGATAGTTTTAAAGAGTACTTTGACAAAGTCAAATTTCATCAAATACCTCGTGTTTTAAACAGGGTAGCAGACGCTATGGCTACAATTGCATCTCTTCTTGACATTCCTAACAACGTGCCTAAGTTTGAGTTCTTGGTAGAACAGCTTTTGGTCCTAGCCTACGATATCCCAGATTTTGAAATGGTGTGTGACATCGTTGGTCCTGATTCCCCATGCTACAAAGAAATCTATGATTACCTTCATCGCTGAAATTAATGCCATTGGCCTGTCAATAACCAGCGTAAGAACATTCCTCCTTAAATTGACCAAATATACCGTAAAATTAGAGACACCCTATATATAGGCAGCCAGACAGTACCTATGCGAGGATGTCTTGTTGATTCTCTTTGAAGCACAAGCAACCTTGTGGGGGTGCATGAGGGTATATGTGATTGCCCATTCTACAACTGATCCTACCTTAGCCAAAGATTATGAGGCTGGTTATTATTGGCCTACTATGGAAAAAGACTCATATGTCTTTGTAACAAAATGTGCATGTCTGCCAAGTTCATGGAGATTTGATACATGCTTGGCCTTAGGAGCTCGAATCTATCAACGTCCTGCCATGGCCTTTGCTTAATGGGGACTTCGACCTCATAGGTAAAGATCCACCCCACATCATCTAATGGACACAAGTTCATTATCAACGCCTTGAGTACTTTCTGAGAAATTGGTTAGGCACATGACATACATTAAGACACCTGATTTCTGGGTGCCCATCTAAACTATATCATCACAATGCGGTATGGTGTCCCTCAGTCCATAATCACTGACAATGGCCGCCTATTTAAGAACCAAGAATTCCACCACTTGTGTGATGAATTTCATAGCCAACATCACTTTTCCACCCCATACTACCCACAAGGTAACGGCCAAGCAGAGGCATCTAACAAGACCATCATTAGAATCCTCAAGAAGACTGTCAATGATGCTGGTCGTGACTGGCATTTACAACTTGATCCTACCTTATGGCCTTATTGTACAAGTATCCGTACTCCCACTGGTGCTACCCCATATTCACTTGTCTTTGGATCCGAAGCCATTTTACCTATTGAGGTCGAGATTCCTTCCCTAAGGGTATCCCTGAAAGGCCACATTGATGATGAAGAGTACCGAGTGTTGAGACTCCATGAGCTAGAATTTTTAGATGAGTGATGACAGAAGGCACTAGACCATCTTCAAGCATACCAGAATCGCCTTCGTCGTAGCTATAATAGGAGGGTTTTGAATAGGAACTTTGACATTGGTGACCTGGTTTTAATGGAGAACCCAAAGAATCAAGCAGAAAGAGAAAAACCATGAAAGTTTGAACCTAACTGGTTAGGACCTTATATTGTCACAGAAGCTTTTGGATCAGGAGCGTATCAACTCTCTACTCCTGAAGGAGAACCATTGTCCTCACCAATCAATAATATGCATCTAAAGAAGTTCTATGCATAGCTTCTGGGAGCCTTTGTCTTAATTAGCAAAAATACAAAAAAATCAGAAAATCATAAAAAAATCGTTATCAAGGTGAAAACCTGGCAAACAGGCGTCTTGGTAACACAATTTTTTTTTTTTTAGAAAATTAGATAATCTGGAAAATAGTAAAGACAAATCATTCGTCCAATAGTGAAAACCACTTCGGTGGCGCTTTGGATAGGTACCATGGTGAAAACCTGGCAAACAGGCGCCATGTGTACTCAATTCTGCTCCTTTGTCTACTATTATTCTAATCTACCTTGTATATAGTCCCTATCATTGTATATAGTCCATGATCCTTGTACATAGTCCATGATCCCTGTACATAGTCCTTATCCCGGTACATAGTCCACTTCCCTGTACATAGCCCACTTCCTTGTAGATAGTCCACTACCCTGCCCATCACTTGTATATAACATTCATAATAAGTGGTAGTCTTTCCCATAACTTGGAACAATTGACATCGAGAGCATTTCATATCCCCCATTTTATCCTATCCATAATCAATTGGTCTTATACTCGACTGGGGGCAAACACTTGACGTGCATCATATTGGTTCTTACATTGGCTATGTGGAAGACGAAACACCATGGAAAATCCACGAACATCGCAAAATGCCCTGAGAAAACACAAAAACATCAGAAAACTTCAAAAATCCAAAAACAGAGTCAGGGTCAGTCGCACTTGTCAGTCTTTGTCGTATGTCGAACTACGTTGCCTCTGCGACTGGACGTAGGCAAGGCCATCTGCCGATGTGCCCCCGAGGCATTAGGTCAGTCTGTCTAGGTTTGTCTGTATACAAGTCCTAAGTCAATCCACATGTCTATATGACAAGGTCATTGGTTGTGTCAAACTACGAGGTCTCTGCGTGTATAATGTAAACCAAGGCCATCGATTGATGAGCCCAGAGGCGCGCTGATGGAGTCATTAGGGTTCGCCAGCATTCCCTTTCACACCGCGTCTTTTATTTTTGTGAGTGCAGTCTTGTCCGGTCAAGTTAGCGGAACTCACGAGGTCTCTCGTGTACACAGCATTAGGCAAGACCATCAATCGATGAGCCCGGTAAAATTATAAGTTAGTCCTTTAGGGTTTTGTCGTCATGCGCAGTCAATTGTCAACACGTCATATCAAGTCATGCATTAATCTGGTGAACAAGTCAGCAATGTCTCTAAGTCAAATCAAACAACTTGCAAAACAAAACAATCCAAACGGAGCAACCAATAGTCTGCTACAGGATGTGTCCTTCTTGGAAATAGACATTATCAAAACAATCAACCTATGTCTTATTCAGGATGAGTCCTTCCTGCGTAATCAACAAGGTCAAAACAATCAAACGTAGCCTTACACAGGTTATCACATCAACGACATCTGACTCAACATCTTATACGATACATGTTTTTTTGAAACCAGGCTTTGTCATGCCTTATATAGATAGTCATAACATCGAAACCAGACTCACAGTCTTATCCGGTATGTGTATCTCCTGCAATCAGGCTCTATCAATCAACAAATCAAACAAACAAATCATGTTTTGGCAAATATTTTACTAGCTTTTTAACTCTATGGCTTATTTATCTTATCATTTATCTTGAATTGATGACTGGGATTCATGTTACTAGCTTTCTCAAGGATGTCCCATGAAGGATTTAGAGAAGCAACGATGTATCAGAATTCTATTTTCTTTGACTGCTGTCTGTCGACTGTCTTTTCAATTTGATTTTGAGTCATGTTACTAGTTTCCTCAAGGATATCCCATGAAGGATTTAGAGGAGCAACGACGTATCATGACCCGTCTTTTACTTTGTTTGCTGTCTGTGGTTTTTCTTGACAAAAAGACTGGGGCAACTTGTGCCCTTAGTATGAGTTAATGACAATCCTTGTCTGTGACTGTCTGTTATTAGCAAGTGGATGACCTTGCACACCTTGATCTATGTCATATCATGGTGTTTTTCTCCATTTGTATTAGTCCCGCCCAATGATGATAAAGTGCAATACCTTTTGTGATACAACAAAATATCGAAGATTCCTAATACTAACATCTATCTTCTGTCTTTTCATTCTTTGTCAATCTTTCTTTCCGAACTAACATTTCTTCTTTCTTGCATTATGATGAAGTCCTGTGACACAAAACGGTGTGCATCATCCTGCATCAACATACATGTTAAAAACATACGTATATATAGGCATATTTCATTTTAGATCATCATGGCATATATAGACAATAATCATCAGTTAACAGTGCATATCATAAGCATTTCTGTAAATATGTGCATCACATTACATTTGCATTAACACACATATCATCACATCATACATATAAGCATCATATTGCATCTTATAAATATAAATTGCATACATCATATAGATCCATACATCAATACATCATCCATCACATAGGCATATCATATCATATCAATGGTAATAAATAAGACTTAAATAATCCATATTTAGAAAAATATGTGCATTTCAGCGCCGCCAAAATCATATATATATATATATATCACTCAATGTGTCACATATTTGTCATAATGTATCACAAATACATGGAAGCCCACAGGCTATCAGATCAAAATACAATGTCTCAAATGGACAGCAAATGGTATCTCTATCCTGAACTGCCACTGCCATCATGTCGGGAGTGTGTGGGAGACTGATGCTGGGAACCTGCTGATCTCTGAGCTGTGGGAGGTCTGTCATAGGGCCCTGCTCTACGTGGCTGATCCACTCCCTCTGTGCTCACTGTCTGTGTGTGGGTCCTGGTCTGGGACCTACTACTCTATGCCACTGAAAAATTGGGAGCCCGTCTCTCTAGGGGAACCTCTGCCTCATACAGATCTCGGTAGTATCTCTCCCTCTCTCCGGCTCTGACCAACTCTTTGGCAAATGCTGCTGATGGTCTTGTACATAATGACCTGAGCTCTGTGAATCTCTGCTCAGTCTCCTGCCGCTGGGCTACCGCCTGATCCCTCTCCATCAAGGCCCTGTCTCTCTCCACCCTGTAGGCATCTCTCTCAGCCATCAACACTCTTATCTGCTCCTCCAAGGAGGCAACCTGGGCTCGTAACATATCAGTGTCGGGCACCTCTGCCTCTGTCTCATCCTGACGGACCCTGTCTCTCCCATCCTCCTCCTCGTCTATCTCCTCCAGGATCTGATCCCTGATCTCTCTCTCGTGATCATCATCCTCATCATCGTCCTCCTGGTAGGCACCTAGCAATCCAAGGGCATCAATCTCTGCCTCCTCTCCCACTGCCTCCTCTCCAAATGCCTCCTCTCCAACTGCCTCCTCGGCACCTATCTCTACCTCTGCTGGGATATCCGAGATGTCTGGGATCACTGCCTCTGTCGGCTGCTCCTCCTCACCACCTCTAGCCACATCTGGCATGGCCACATCCTCCTCTCTCCTCTCGGATCGGTGACAAGGCTGGTCCTCGTCCCCGTCGACCACGTCTCCCTCTCCTGCCTCCACGTCGGCCACCTCTGCCATCATCCCCTCCATCACCTCGACCTCCTCTGCCTCCTCGGCCTCTGGGACCTGTACAACGCTGCTCTACCGGCACTGGTTGCCCTGGATCTGTCATGGGAATCGGCTTGTGTGTAGCCCACCATTGATCGTAAGCTGGAGTGGTCCCTGGATTTGCTGGTCCACCCCTCCATCCCCATGGCTGTGCCTGTAGCACATCAATGTCTGCCTCCGCAGTGGCGATAGGAATCTTTGGTCCCCATAGCAATACCTCTCGTGACGACCTGGCAAACTCTGCTCTCCCTCGAGGTACATCCTGTACCTCTCCATACTATCTCAGGACCCGGTCCGGCAACTACCGCTCTATAATGTGCATGTGGGACACTGTCCGTCCCACCAAATACTGTGTCTGTCTGCAGAATGGAAGGTGCTCGTCCTCATCTGACCACACCTCGCAACCCAGGTACGGTCTCCATGTGAACTCCTGCATCAAGTCTATAGCGTGTTTGAAATAACCAGTGTCCCCAATATGGTGCTGAGTGGTGGCCCCCGCATAACAGAAAGCATATGGCGCCCCATGAGGTACATCAACTGTAATCGGTGGTCTGAATATAGCGATATGCTCCCACGCCCATACCATCAGGAACGTGGTACCGCAGCTCATAGACTGTGCCTCTCTGTAGGCAATGTCATGCAAGTGGAAGTATAACATCCCTAGCACACACGAACCCCAAGCATATACGACTCGGCGCTCAAGCATACCCACTAACATCTCCCCCCATTCTATAGGGAATCCATGTCCTCGGCGGTCAGGCAGTACTATACCGCCTATCAAGGTCGCTACTAGACAGTCTAACTATCTATACCTCTGAGCCAATATCCGCCATCTAATCTCATAGTCGTCCACCCCTAGCTGTCTAACATTAGCGTGGGGGTAATATCTGCACATCTCCGCTATCCCCCTCTGCGTATCATACACTACCCGTGTCCCTCTAATAGGCAGTCTCAAAATCCTATAAACATCCTCTAAGGTCACTATAGCCTCTCCAGTCGGAAGATGGAACGATGATGTCTCCGAGTGCCACCGCTCACATAGTGCTGTCAGCAAACCCCGATTTGCCCTAATCTGGGGCATATCGGTCACGTGCAACAAACCCAAATGCCATAGAGTTCATCGCTTGGCCGGCCACAGGCTGTCTCTGAATCGAAACGTCGTGGGTCTCAACTCACGTGTATAGATAGGGTCAAGTACAACCTGCAACAACATTATACATGCTTCATGTTAGCCTGAATCATCTATTCTAATGCAAAATGACTGTTTTAACATAAAATGCAAATGCGTCGTTATTTTGCAAATGCGTCATTCTTTTACACATGCGTCACTTTTACACAAATGCGGTTCACAAATTACATATGTGTCATTATTAATCAAATGTGTCATAAAACTATCATTTGCATTGCATAATCTCAAATGCGGTTCTAAATAAGCAAATGTGGCTATAGATATTCATATGCGTTTCAAAAAATCACGTGTTTCAAAATAAACAAATGCATCTATTAATATGCACATGCGTTGCAAAATATCAAATGCGTAACAAAATTAAACAGATGCAGTTATTCGCTAAAACCTAATCTAGCGGATTGGCGTTAAAATTCAGATGCGGCTTTTCGCGGTCACATGCGTCGTTCGCGCATACACATGCGGTGCAAAATAAAACATGACGCATAACTTAAAATGTACTAAATGTCTTAAAATACACGCAAATTAAAAATTTTCAAAAGGTAAGTTTTAGGTCCATACCGGGGGGTCCGCGTTGGCTGGTCTCTGGAATGCCCGGATCCTGTATGCACGATGATGGGTGGCTGGAACTAGAGACATCCTCCCTGAAACTCAGAGCAAACTTTGAAATCTCCAAGGTAGGTGGGTGCAAATGAATAGTTTTTCACCCCAATTCCAATATATACCTAGGGCTTAGGTGGCATTTCTTTCCTACTGGCCATGTAAACTTCCATTTTCTATCATCCCGTACCCATCCCTCCCATTTCCGAACCCAATTCCGTCAACTGCATTGCATTTCTGCCTATCTATTGGACTAATCGGGCGCATTTCCAAATTTTTCTGAATATTTTGAAAATTTGTCAATTTTCCCGAGGGGGCATACCTTCACCTATTCTAATCTGGAGCATGACTGGGGCATTTTTTCATCGACTTTCTTTGACACAACGCCTAAACAACATTGTATCAAAGAGGGGCAAATGTAGACACCAAAATCTGGTTTAAGCTTGCAACTTCCATATTCTTCATGGTCATGATTAAATAATGTCAATTATTTAATTTTTATTCATCTTAAAATTAATTCTTCTATTAATAGAACTAAATAATAGCCAAGAGCTAGGGCCCCGCCCTTCAATTATTTAATTATTCATCTTAACATTAATTCTTCTATTAATTAAATAATCTTAATTATTTAATTATTTCATCTTCTTTTATTTCTTCTATTAATTATATAATCTTAATTATTTAATTAATTCACACTTTCTTTATTCTATCTGATTAATTAAATAAACGCTTTTATTTAATTATGTTACTAATTAACCTTATCCTTCTTGTCAAATTAAATAAATTCTTATTTAATTTATTCTTTATCATACTTCAACTATAATTAAATAAATTCATTATTTATTTAATTATTCATTTAAAATCCTTCATCATTTAATTAAATAAATATTATTTATTTAATTACTCTTCGAATATCGAGTCTTGAATTAAATGAATTATTTAATTCATTAATTCTATTTTAACGCATTCCTCTATATTTTAGATAATTATGTGAGTTATCTAAGTATTCACTTTTACTCGACTTGACATCTATTTTAATCGTTCAGTTAACTATTGATTTAATGTTTGAGTGGCATCTCGAGTAATCTCTTCGTCTAATCATGCAATCGTCCACTTCTAACTCAATTGCGTGCACATGCATATTAATTAAATATTATTATTTAATTAATTAAGTGTTGTGCGTGTGTTCGAACAGAGAGTCGCTTTAATCAATCTTTATCTTTGTCATGCAAGATATTTCTAATGTTTTCGAATGCCGAACTGAAGATTAAATCATTTATTTAATCTTTAATTCTATTTCTAATTCGAATCACTCATGTCATCACTGTCAGTTAACAAAATGCATGTCTAATTTGTCGATCTCAACCGTTTCTTGATCTTTCAATCTTGGCCTATCGTTCAAATAATCAATTTTCTATAAATTGATTTGTCATTCTTCATTCCAATCTCTCTCGTAAATTTTGTAACTTTGGAGAGCACATAGTCTTGAATCTTTGATATTTTGCTAATCATTATCTTAGGCTATACTTGCACGAACTTGAAAATCTAAGGGCAATTATACTACACAAGAAAAATGGAGAAGGGCAATCGAGATGATTCATGGAAATACGTTTGAAGATTGGTGAGATTGTTCTAATTTTTAATTACGTTTTTACTTTCCCATGTTCATTGTTGCTTAACGAATAAATTTGCATTTTAGATTTTAGTATTGTATGCATGTGTGCTTCTAATATTGATCTTTTTTGTCTATTGTGCAAAGCGTTTTATTTAGGCGTTACATCATCTAGCAAATGCAAATCATCATGACTAAAGGGTTTGAGGGGTAAATTGTCATCAATCAGTTTAAGATGTTCAAGGGAAGCATTAGAGGTTGTAATGTTCGGTATCGTGAGTTGGTCCCCACAAACCTTAGTGGATGGCTTATGTGAAATGAAGTCTTGGAGGGTTTCATCTAACAAATCAAAGTCATTGCACACAAAAGGTTTGGGGGAAACTTTATCATTAAGGGGTTTATGTTTCTCATTGCAAGCATTAGAGGATGAAGTGAGTGAGATGAAGTCTTGAATGACTTCATCTAACTTATCAACATCATCACTACTAAGAGTCTTAGATGAGATATTGTTTCAAATTTGAATCATGTGTTTGAAGGGATTGTTTGATGTTTTAGTTTTTGCGTACTTATGTATCGATGAATCTGATCTAAAAGAATTAGGAATGAAAATAGAAAAGGAAATTTTCAAAGATCTAAAACTATCCATGAATTCCATGAAAAGAAATGAAATTTATGCTAATGAAAATAGAAACAAAATGAACTGTAACAGAAAGAGAATGACAAAAAACAGAAAGATTCAATGTAGGAAATTGAAATCTGGAAATGTTGATGCAAAATTGTAGAGGGATTGATTCGCCCTAGGTGGCGAATGAGTCCCAAGGGATGAATTTTTTAAGATTTTTCTATTTTTTTTGTGTTTTCTGAAGATTTTTAAGTCTGTACAAGGAAAAAATAGAATGCAAATGTAGAATATTGAAATGATTGAATGAAATACAATGTAATAATGAGATCTAAATAATTCATTCACTAATGCAATGTTTAAAAAACCTAAAGATGCAAACAATGCAAAATGATGAAGCAAGTAAGTCCTAAGATGCAAATAGAAATTTAAATCAAAATGATGTTATGCTCAAAAGTCAAGTTCACCAAAATGAACCTTTGATTTTTGGCTCTCTAGGACTTCTCTAACTCTTCTAGGGTTTTTCACCTAAAAGGAGAAAGGTATGGCCAAAAATGCTAACTACTTTGACATTCAAATTATGCTATGTGTGATGTTATTGAGACTAAATGAGATGATCTAAATGCAATTGAATGATCTATAAAACAAATTATGAATGCAAAATTAAGATCTATGCTATGTTTGAAAACACAATGTTGTGTGAAAAAATGCTTTAAAGAATGAACAAAATGAAAATTAAACTAAATAGAAGGTTATTTCTCAGAGTGAGTGCACCTGGTAAACTGGAGATGACTGGAAAATAATCTAGAAAACTGATGAAACTTGACTTTAGGCTGATTGGGACTCATTCACCACCTTGGGCGAAATCCCAGATCAAGACTTTTCTATACAAAAGCTATTTTCTGACAGTCGAGGACATAGATCTGCATCTAACTCAATTTTGCTCCTCAGGAGGGACTCATTCGCCATGCATGGTGAATTAGTCCACTTTCAAATTTCTGCAACTTCAAAGTTTTGTCTTGCACCTTGTCACTTGCACAACAATTTCTGATGGAAACCCGACTTCGGATCTTGGAAAATTCCTTCAAAATAGATTAAAATTGTTTGTCTAATGGGGGGTTTTCCTTGGTCAAACCCCTAGTTGGGTAATTAAACCTTGAATGGAGAAAAATCTGCATAAACCCTAGCCTTATATGCGTTAAAGACTAGGAAAAGTTGAGATGTGACAAAGATCCTATCCTATTGCTCTAGAATAAGACATGCAAGAATAATCTATATGATGCAAGATCTCAACCCTAGAAACCTTACAACATATGAAAAATAGGAATGAAATGACATGAAAATGATAAACAAACAAGATGCAAACCTTAATATGAAGATAGAATGAAAATGGAAGATGGAATCAATAGGAAACGAAGTCCTTAGGTGTGATTTGGTGGCTAGTTACACCTCTTCACCCTAGATTTCTTCATGATTCACCATAGACATCCATCATCAATCCTTTGCAATGTTGGATCTTGACAAGAGAAGTGAGCTTCAAGACCTGCAAAAATCCTAGTTTACTACCCTAAAACTTCAACTTTTGCTAATGAAACTTGTTGTGAAAGACTTGACTTTATGAATCGCTCTTGAGGAATGATAAAAAGATAAGAAAGATGATAAAAAGATGTGTGAAATGACTTGAAATGAGTATTTATAAGCAACAACACCTTATTTTCCCATTAATTAAACCTAAGAGGCCGACATTCACTAGAAATTAAAGTTAAATTGATTAAATTCTCGCTTAAATTTGAATTTTCCCTCAAAGGGAACTCATTCGCCACCCTTGGTGAATGGGTCCCACCAGAGGGGACTCATTCGCCCAAGGTGGCGAATGGGTCCTACTACTGCTATTTGAAGGTGGGTTCTATGTGATTTCTCAAGTAAAACAGGCCTCTAGATCAAAATTAATGGGTCTAAGGGGCCTATAAATGTTGTTTTGAAGGGTGAATGATGTGAAGGGACTCAAAAGTAGGTCCAATTATGCGTGAAATTGTCTCTTTTCTCAAGAGGGTCCAATTTTGTATGGCACACAAACATTGGCTAGACATAACACAACTTGAGATGTATATGAACTTTTGTAATATATAGATCCTCATATAAAGATTGGGAAAACAATGTTTGAAAGGTTAAAGCCATATTATGTGAAGATAAACAAGTTTTTTGAAACTTGTTGTCGTCATTATCATATTGAATTTGATCTCTACTATCAGGGGTTTCGAAAGGTGAGAGAAGTAAATTATGGTTTTGAAAATGCACCTCTTAAATAGGCAAGTTTGTTCATAAAGTCTATGTTATGTGATCATGAAAATGGACCTCAAATAAACTGCATAAAAGGAATTTTTGAAACATGTGGAAATTTGGCTAAATTTCCTTCAAGAAATGAAGATACTAACCTAACAAAGACAATAAATTGCAAGAGGTACTATTTTTAGAGAGTTTATTTGTTTTAATTTGATTAGATTTTTATTTGAATTCTCTAATGTAATGTTTCATTGATTGTGTGGTTTATTACTTATTCACATATTTTACTCACATAGGTACAAGTATGTAAAGTTTCAAACAAATTTTGGGAAAGAATCCACAAGGTTGAACTATGTAGAAGAGGAGATTCCTATTGGAAAATTTATGGAAGATTTTAGAAAATTTATACAACCATACATACAACATTCCTTTTTTGTTAAGTGGCAAGCATAATAATTCCAAACATTGAGAGATACTTTCCCACTTGGAACAGTTCTATTAGTAGTTGACTTTGCAAAAAATTACTCCTTTGTACATCAAAAGGAGATTCAATCAGAATATTGCTTTTCAAAGCAAATCACTATTATGGTTCATGTGTGTTATCGACATGCACAATCAAAATTGGATGGTGTCGAGAGTACATATTAAGAATGAGCCATTAAGAAAGAATATGACTTTTATATTAGTGATGATAAAGAGCATGGCACACTTTTTGTACAACATTGCTTTACATTTTTTTTTGAGAATTTGAGAAGCAGGGGAGTAAAATTTGAAAATTATTTTGTATGGTTAGATGGATGTGTGACACAATTAAAATCTTCACAGCCATTCTATGCACTTTTTAGATATCATAAAATCTACAAAATACCACATGTTTGGAGGTTTTTTGAGAGTGGGCATGGAAAGGGTGAGCATGATGGAGCAGGAGCTTGCATCAAATGAGCTTTAAGAAAACATCAAATGAATTATTCAGAAGATCGTATAAACAATGTACATGATGTTGTTGAATGGTGTAAGAAACACTTTGCATCAAATGTGGTTGACACATCTTGAAGAAAAAACCAACACATTCCACATAGAGTGTTTTGGGAGATATCGGGTATGTATAAATTACATTTTCAAAAATTTCAATTTATTTAAATTTTTTTTTTTATATATAAATACATGTTTGTTCACATAGGTTTGTTGTTGTACATATATCTAGGTGTGGACAAAAGATCAATGCATGGATGCAAGAGGGTAGACAAAACAAGATCTTTGCATTGTGTTATGAGTTCAGGTAGTCACCATGGATGGACATTATACACAAGGGATTACTCTTGTTTTTGCACTGAGTGCATTGCGGGAAACTTTGATCTTACACGCAACAACCAAGAACTTGGATATGTTGTTAAATGGGATACAGTGCCACTAGTTGTTTTAGAAACATACGATGAAAATGAGGAAGAACGATTTGAAGACATTCCTTTGATTTCAATTGATTATGACCATATTTTAGGATTGGTTAGAAAAGGTACATGTGTAAGTTTTCAATAATTGAAATATTATATATAGAGTTAATGATCTTTAAAGTCTAGAGACATTTCTAATTTTTTTAGATTTTTTTGTGTAAATTTGGTGTACAGGAGATGTTTTTGCAGTAATAGCAGAGCCTAGAAATATAGAATGTGTTAGTTATTATTTATTGTGTTGCACAAAAGAGAGGAATAAGCTAACACAACCTGAAACACATGATGGAATGTTATTTCCCACAGGTGATTTTGAATTTAAAATTATATATACATTGTATTCACATGTGCACATTACATTATAAACATTAAATATATATTGTACAAACCTTGAGCATGAAAATGTTGTACAGATTCACATGTGCACATTACATTATAAACATTAAATATATATTGTACAAACCTTGAGCATGAAAATGTTGTACAGATTCACATGTCTTACCTCAGGTTCATGTTTACCATGTAGGTTCTATTGTAGTGCAAGGGATATATCTAAAATAAGTCAAAGTTGTTCAACGTGGGATTCATTTTGTTGACTATCAACTTGATACCAAGGTATATCAATATAGTCACTTAATAATTGCTACCACCCTACATCTTCATGCAGTTCCACATGCACGTGGCCGAAAAAAAGGGAGACTAGATAATGATGACCATCAAATATTTTAACATGTTATTGAAGAGCGAGCTGAACCAAAATGTTTGAGTTAGATCATATCCATGATTTTCAAGTTCACTTGTAACCCTATACATGTTCAAGTGAGAACTTATAGTAACTTGTACATAGTTGTAAATCATTTTACGTAAATTCCCATTATATGTACATATTTGTTCCATGAAATTCTTAAGTTTAGGAATGTTTGATTTCATTTGAACGTTCAAAGTTACACTTATAGCATCATCTCTCACTTTTTTTGCTTCCATGTAAAACCATATATATGCTTTCAATCTAGTTATTTGAAACCTAGTGAAGTTTTTTAAAATCATTTTGCCTAAATTACAATTATATACAACTTATATTTATTCCATGGAATTCTTAAGTTCAAGAATCTCATATACAATTATATACAACTTATATTTGTTCCATGGACAATTATGTGTTTTAAAATTAAGTATTATCTAATTATAATTTTTTTTGCACACAGATTTAAAACATAAATCAATGCAAATAAAAAAATAAAGTTGCCATCAATTTAATTCACAAAAAATACTGCAAATGGAAATAGAATGTTCCCATCCAATTTCCAAATCAATATTTATGACTTCTATATGACTCCCTCTCTCCCCTCTACCCTTAACCCTTAAACCCTAAACCCTTGTTCCCTCTACCCTATATATCTCCCCACTCTCCCCCTCTTTCTATCTCTCAAGTCTCTCCCTACTACCCCCTCTCCCTCTCGCAACTCTCTCTCTCTCTCTCTCTCTCTCTCTCACTTCTATCTCTCTTCCCTCTACCCTTAACCCTCTACCCTATACCCTTAAGCCTTAAACCCTTAAACCCTCTACCCTCTACGCTTAACCCTTAAACGTTAAAATCCTCTATCTCTCCCTCTATCCTTACACCCTACACCCTATAACTTCCCTACCCTTAACCCTTAAACCCTCTACCCTCTACTCTTAACCCTATACTTCTATCTCTCTCCCACTCACTCCCTCTCTCTCTCTCTCTCTCTCTCAAGTCTCACCCCCTCCCCTCTCCTCTCTGGGTCTCTCTCTCTTCTATGTTGGGCTCCCCTCCTCTACCTTAACCCTTAAGCCTAAATGAGTTTTAGAACCCCTACCCTCTATCTCTCTCCCCTCCATCCCTCTCTCTTTCTCTCAAGTCTCTCCCTCCTCCCCCTCTCCCTCTCTCCCCTCTCCCCTTAACCCTTAAACCCTAAGCCCTTGTACCCTCTACCCTTTATCTCTCTCCCACTCCCCCCCTCTCTCTCAAGTATCTCCCTCCTACCCCTTCTCCCTCTCTCCCCTCTACCCTTAACCATTGTACCCTCTCTCTCCCACTCCCTCCCTCTCTCTCAAGTCTCCCCCTCCTACCCACTCTCCCTCTCTCAAGTGTTTGTCTCTCTCACTCACTCCTATCTCTAGATCCCCTCTACCCTCTACCCTCTACCCTTAAGACTTAAACCCTTAAACCCTCTCTCTCTCTCTCACACACCTTATATCTCTAGATCCCCTCTACCCTCTACCCTTAAGCCTTAAATTCTTAAACCCTCTCTCTCTCTCTTACTCATTCACTCACTCCTTCTATCTTGAGCTCCCCTCTACCCTTAAACCCTCTACTCTCTACTCTTAACCCTATTGTTGATGGGTGTTTTGTACACTTTCTCAACATAGGAAATGCATGGATGCATCACCTCTCTTGAAAGGAAACCTCCAACAGGCAAGTTGCTGAAAATTTCTCCAAGGTCTCTCAGGTGTCAAGTCATGACTTGCACAGAATTCCTCAGTTGATGTTTGATGTGATTTTGCTGGTAATCACAGGGCGGACTTACGTAGCTAGATGCAGAGTGGATCTTAAATTTTGAAGTTTTTGAGATGGGAGTTATGGTGCAATTTGCTATAGGTTCAAACAACAATCTAAAACTTCAATGTTTTCTTTATGTTTGTCTTTACAATGTGCAATGAATCTTAGCATAGGTTGTTTCTTAAAAAGAGAGAGAAAAAGATCAGGGAAGAGAAGGTTTTTGGATCTGTAACAAGCTATGAACAGTAATCATGGATTTCCTGCCATGGACAACTTCCTTCAAACAAAATTTCACTTAACCAAAAAATTCAGTCTCATGAAATTTGTGCTATCTTCTAAGGCCTGCAAATGTTTCACCATTCATTCACCATATATATGCATGAAAAAAGATAAAGGTGTGGAGCATCTTTGAATTCAAGCCCAGGCTAACTTTGCACAACTATTTACCAGCAACAAACAACAAAAAGTATGGGCAAGGAAGGCATCTACACAGTAGCAATTTTGACAACTATAGAATAACATTACTAAAATATACTCAAGCAATTTAAATCTAACTTAAAACAACAATGTAAATCTAAATAAAGCATGTAACAAAGGATATTGAATCATGAAACATGTGAAGAATTCAGAAAATACACCAAGTCAATGTAATTTCATTATAAATTTCAGCAGCATGTCTTTACAACAACTCAACTCTCTTTGGAAATGAGAGGAGACCCCTTATTTATAGTGCCCAAAAAGTAGAATGAATGGCCAAGATTCAATCTCATTATGTGGCCAAGATTCACTACAAATTAGGGTTCTACCTACCTCCAATATATTACAATTTAAAAATATAGTTTTGTCCTGTGAACCCCAAATCTATGTACCTGCAAAACAAAGAGATTAAACACCCTAAGTTAGATATTGCAAGCATAAACAAGGATTCCCCATGGAATCCATTTACAATTCAAACTAGGAATGAAAATATGCAAGAAACAATATAAGAGATAAAACAAAGATGAAACCCTAATTTAAATAGCAAACTCTTGATCCCATGGGGGAATTGGTGCCAATTTGATGTGGAAATTTGGCCCTTTCCCAATTCCTATGATGTAATGTTGATAGATGTAGACTTGGTGATGAACTTTGATCCACTTTTGATGATGAATGATGAAGACTCCAAGCCAAATCTGCAAAAGAACCTAGCTAAGAAATCAATGGTGTGAAACTTGATAGATATTTGAGCATGGTAACTTTACTCAAATTGTGGATGATGAAATGAGGAGAGGATCTCTTCATTTATAGAATTTCAAGATGGATGAAAGCCCAAATTTGAGCAATGTGGGACTAACTTTCATCTAATGATATGGTGCCACTTGTCAAGCTATGAATGGATGATGGTTGTGCAAGAATTGGGGTTTGTGCCAATAAATGCCAATATTTGAATTTCAAATTTGTTGAAATGACATATAAGAGGGAAGGGAAAATGCAATAAATGCCACTTGGCTCAAGGCAAAGGACATGTAAGATGAATTTATTGCCTTGTTGGATGTACATATTGACTTGAAATTTTTGAATTCAAATTGAGAGAATATTCCAAAAGATGCCATGTGAGGGAAAATAGGGATTTAATAAATGAATTAAATCTATTTTCATGTGCAACTTGCATTATCTAGAGGATGTGACATGAGATTAGATTAAATTAATCAAAAGTCAATTAATTTAATAGGAGATTTGATGATGTGACTTATTTGACTTAGATTTATGGATTTATTTAAATCAGATAAGAGAAGAATGTGACAAGAGACTAATTAAATAAAGATTTTGATTTATTTAATTAAAGGGGATGATGTTAGATTAAATCAAATAAGGTTTTAATTTATTTAATTTAATAGATAGACTTTAGATATTTAATCAAATAAATTGATTATTTAATTAAATAGGGATAATTAGATCAGATGGATTGATTTAATTAACAAGAAAACATGACTTAATTAGACAAAATGATTTATTCAATTAAGAGATGAATATTGATGAATTTAATCAGATAAGGGAATTTGATTAAATGGTTAGACTGAGGGATGATTTAGGAAGAAACGATGTTAGTAAGTCAAGATCAGATGCACGATGTCAATCAGTATATTTTCGATGTCTACATTTTGCCCCTCTTTGAAGCAATGCACTCGTTGCGTTGGTTCAAAGAATAAACGATCTTGATCAAAGCCGAATTTTTTTTGATATTAAAAAACTTGCCCCACTGCTGCTTGGCAGAAGAGAATATGCCAATATAATGCCCCCTCGAGAGATCAAATGAAAATTTTAATTTTTGTGTGATCTCGCGAAAAAAAGGTGACAAGGGGTCTAGGAGGCTAAAAACATGTCTAAACATAATAAAACGATGAAAAACAAGCCTCGAATGGACAAAAAAAGGTTCGGGGGGCCAAAACCCTAACAAGACAACCCTAGAGGGTAAAAAAACCCTAATTTTAGGCTTAAAAGGGGCCCGAGGGGTCACTTTCAAGTCATTTTCACACACTTCCACTAGCGAACTTGAGATTCAAGCTCTGACCTCTTGACGTATGGCGCAATGACAGCGTCCTCTGCACATTTCTGACTGAGTTCAGACCTACCAATGGCCACCTGGCATCGGTGCCCCGGTATGTGACCCTAACTGACGCTTTGTTTTTCATTTTAGTGCATTTAATACTTGTTTTAGGATGAGCTCACCTCCAACGGTGCTATTATAGCGCCGCTCAGTGTTTAAAGTGCACTGCTTTTTCCTTCTTTGCGTCGCAGTGGTGCAATATGGAATTTAAAAACTCCACTTCTGGGAAAAGGGCTCGGCTCGGACTCGCGGGTTAGTTTTGGAAAAGTGCACGGCAGCGGCACCCTTTTCAAGAAAATTGTGACGCTAAGGGTTAAATTGCGCCGCTGTGGCTCTTTTTGGCAAAATTCTGAGTCCAATGTCAGAGTTTGAGAGAACTCAAACTGTGACGCCTTCACAAACTGTGCCACTAGGAACAAGTTTGAGGCGTTACATCAGGAATTTTCCAAATTTTTTTAACATGCTGACTTTCCTTGATGTAGGACAGACCTAGGGAGCTTTATTCTCGGAAGCACCGTTCATGGGATTTAGCAAGTGTTCTTCAGGATCTGAGTGACCAAGACCAGGATCGGCTCGGTGCCGCAGGACTATGGCACATTGCGTACGCAGCACCTGTGCGCACACACCTCAAGATGCTGTCAGCGCTGGCGGAGCGAGACATTGTCGTTTCATCTTCCCACTGGTGAGGCGACCGTCACATTGGAGGATGCCTGACAGATATTACAATTGCCCATTCATGGCCGCCAAGTGATTTATGATATGGAGGAGGGACACGATTGCTGCACCCGAGTCCTCTCCATGCATATTATTTACTACGAGGGGCAGATTGAGCTGGAGAGGTACAGAGTCATAGCACCTCCCTTCCGCTGGGCCATTATAGCGATCATTTCTGGTTTGGTTGCCCCAGACTGACGAGGGCGGTATTTCAGTCCTGGGTGGGGATATTACTGGGAGAGGATGGTACGGGACATGCCAGTTCGGTTTGCATGGGGACCTTGTACTTTTGGCTTCACTTTACAGAGATTTGCACAAGTATGCCTACGTGGATGGCAGAGCACTGGGAGCTGGAGTGACTCTTCTGCATGTTTGGGCATGAGAGCACATTTTTGTGCTACGTCCACAAGTTGTTCTAGTTTTGATGGGGGCAGAGGATGCCCTGGTGGCATGGTACAGAGGTGGTGTGTCCTTCACACACACCAGAGAGCACAGGATCCCCTACTGGAGGCGGGTCATAGATGAGATGGTTGTGTTCATTTGGAGACCCTACCTCGGTCAACTTGGATGGGCTGATGATGCAGCACAACTCTTCTACTGCCGGCAGGATAGATACATGTAGGGCTGGGAGCACACCATGATAGAGAGATACCTACCCGGGTGTGTACAACGTTAGTTTGGGGAGTCGCAGGATCGACCGGATGATGACTATGTGGCCATCTTTGCACGTAGCATGACACAGGTGTCATGGGGCCCTGGTATTCCTACAACGGAGGTGGTTGACAGCTTTCAAGGGTTAGTGGCCCGACCATGGACCTACGATCAGGGATTGGCAGATCCAGGCACCACATAGGCATACAGGGATTGGTTTAGACCTCCTCTACGGCTGACTATTCCAGGTGAGGACGAGGATGAGGGCGAGGGCGAGGACCGAGGAATGAGGTCCGGTGGGATCCCCCATTGGTGCCCTCAGTTCCACCAGGTGAAGATGATGTCCCCTTGCAGGACCAACAGCAGGATTTGCCAGTTCCACCACCACGAGCTGAGGGTGAGGGCGAGGTTCATGCACAGCCACAGGCACAGCCAGCAGGATAGGCAGACGCACGGGATGCCTTGATTTTGCAGTTATAGGCATAGGTACAGGCAGTGACGACTGAGAGGGACCAGGCACAGGCTAAGAGAGAGTAGCTTAGAGCAGAGAGAGATTAGGCTGTGCAGTAGAGACAGGCTGCAGAGCTACAGGCAGCGATAGAGCTAGGCCGCATGCAGCAAATTGAGAGTATGACAGCTGCCTTGTCCTCGCAGGGTACAGTGCCAGTCCGATCCTACAGGGAGGCTATTTGAGAGATAGAGTACTATCGCCGAGCCTACCATGACCATGTACCTAGAGCAGACTGGGTCCCCGATTACTCAGAGCAGGCCAGCCAGAGACCACCAGAGGGTCATGGCGATAGGGGTGAGGGCAACATCCACGAAGATCGGGTTTGACCTAGATTTTATGATTTACCTTCTGTGCTTTACAGGTTCATTTTTGATAGCCGGATGGGCATTTTTTATTGATTGACATACTTGTACAGTGATCCAATTATTTATTCTCCTATACTATGACAGTTGATGATATGATATATGAGACGATTTTGATGAGATGTACTGTGTATTTTTATTTATGCATGGGTGGTTTATTTCTATATGTTTTGTAATGATGTTATTATGGATGCAAAATGATGTTTATGCGATGATGTTATCTATATGATGATTTATTTTATGAAATGTGATATGTGAAATGATTATGCAATGATGTATGGAAAATGCTTATATATGAGATGATTTTATGGATGCGATGTGATATGATGTGATGGTTGTGATATGAAGCTAATGGTGTTAATGCTTAATGAAATGATTTTATGGGATGCCTTTAGAATAATAAATGTTATTATCCTAAATGATGATGTATGTGATGCAATGTTAATGCAAGGTGATATGCCTAATGAATTAAATGTTTATATGCCTATTGTTTATTATTATAATGATTTATGGAATGTCTTTATAGATGCTATGCGATGATTTAGATGATAATATGAAATGGTTATAAATGCTATGTGATGCAATGCAATGGGTGAAATGCGATGACATGTATGCACCTATTTATGAAAAATGTTTTTATGATAACCTATTTATATGATGATTAAAATGCAATGTGTGTGTTTCCTATATGATATGTTTATGCGATGTGCATGATTTCTATATGATATGCAATGTGCCAATGATTTGTGGATGCAGGAGTGATGATGATAATGGTGATGATGGTTAACTGTCATAGTACCCTTGTTAGCGTGATTAGTAAGAAGAGAAGAAGTCATTTCAACAAGACACGAGATGACACAAATGCAGATGATGATGATGATGATGATGATGATGGTGTTGATTACTCGCCGGGGAATTGAGATTTTCAAAGGGCCGAATTTCCTTATGCTTGATAACACACGTGGTATGATGCATCAAGGTATAGACAACCAGGATGGCATTGTACTTAGTGTGATGGAATTTGATTCGACAATCAGATAGGAGTATTCTTGTTCACACCTGACATACATAAATCTTGCTAGGATGTACTTTAGAAGCTTTAGACACCTCAAACCAAAACATGGAAAGGTAAACCTATCCCTGTAATAGTCAACAAGTTTCCCTAGACCTCTTCCCTACATACTTATCAAAGCAAGTATTTGCCGAGGTTATTTTACAAGAACGTCCGACAAGCACAACAAACAAAAGATAATGATCACTGCCCCATTCCTATTTCTCTAAATCCTCTGTTTTGGGATATCATCGAGACATCCTTGGAATGAGCACAAAATAAGATAAGTCAATAAAGACCAAGTAATTAAAGAAACTAATGCTCTTCAATACTGCTAACAGAAAAGGATGTGTTTTCTAAAGATGATAAGCAAAACTTATTGCCAAAAGATAATGCCCATTGTAGGAAGGATTCATCCTAGGACATGTTAGTGGATGGCAACACATCATTTCATTTATAAAGGATGATTGATATGGGACAAATTTAGGTGATGTGTTATTGATATGAAGAGATGTCCAGTTTGCGTACTGACTTAGACTTAAGACTTGACATTTTGAGTTCTACTTGCAATCTGCTAGACTTGTTTCTGATTGTTTTACCAAAGGTTGATGATGACAATCAGTTTATTATGGGTGGTGTTTATTGCAGGTGCAAGCAAGATGAGGTGGATGGATTTTTTCAAATATTTGGATGTTTTTGATGTTTTGAAATGTTTTGAGGTTGTTTTTGGTGTTTTCAAGGTTTTCCAATGTTTTGATTTTTTGATTTTCCAATGTTTTTGGGATTTTCAAAGATTTTGACCAAGAAACTAACCTAAAGACCTATCCTAGGGGCCTCAGGGGCTGATTGACATATTAGTCTTGCCTACGTTATACATGTAGAGACCACGTAGTTCGACTGACGACCTAACTGATTTACAGATGCCGATATATATGATGAGATGCCAGTTTATTATGACGGGTTCCTATAGGACTGACATAAATGTCTCGGGGGATGATCAAAGATCAACCTTGCCTACGTTCAAGCTTAGAGATGATGTAGTTCGACAAGACGACCCTGTTTTTGATCTTTTGACTGACTTTTTGACCTATGTTTGGATTTTGATATGTTTTGAATGTTTTTGGATTTTATGATGTTTTGATGTTTTTTGGATTTTTGGATTTTTTAATTTTTTGGATTTTTTTATTTTGAGGACTTTAAGAATCTACACGAATATGATCCGATGAGAACGTTCCCCCAGCATGATGCAATAGGCTACTCT